>JAXCGZ010022968.1:70000-72500 GCA_037179515.1 Halocaridina rubra
AGTGCATGCCCTTGCTAACCTCAGACCATGACAGGGCACGAACCCTCGACCTGACGCCTCAAAGTCGCGGTTCATTATTTGCATGTTAATATAAATAACTACAGGTCTTTCTGCTTTGTTATGTACTTATAAAATATGTTTTGCTTATTTTATATCTTTGGTATAGTGTATCTATGGACGGTTGTGAAACGAGCTATGCACTTTATCATTGTTTCCGGTGGAAAATGACTCGTTTTTTCATTTACCCATCACAGCTGAGAACCTATCTCCGTGTTATTCTGAGAACTAGGTGTGTATATATATATATATATATATATATATATATATATATATATATATATATATATATATATATATATATATATATATATATATATATATATATATATATATATATATATATATATATATATATATATATATATATATATATATATACAGTGATTCCCCGCTGGATCGTGTTGTCACTGTACCACTTTTTTTTTTTTTGGCAAATTATTATTTTATTTTTTTGGGTATATACAAAAATATTAAAATATTAAAAAATAAAAATTCTCAGTATTTTAATTTTTTTTATTAAAAAAAACATATTTCATTATCTAATTGATAAAAATTTTTTTATTTCCCAGCCTACGAATAATAAAACGGTAAAAAATAGTAAAAAAACATAAATTTAGATATACGTACGTACAGCATAACTCACAGTATTGCATCATGCGAAATAGTGTCCGATAGCGTACAATGTATTGGGGTCGCAGCTACGTGAGCTAGCTTATATATTTATATTTCCAGTAGTTTCATGATTTTATTGATAAAAAAAACGTATTTCTTTGCCTGAGAATAATAAGACAGTAAAAAATAGTAAAAAACATAAATACTAACAGTATTGCAACATGTAAAATACGATACCGCTATCAGCGTTTCGGACAAAGGCTCGTTCAGTCTAACTCACGTGTGCGCCATTCACGTTGTGCTTATTAAACGTTTTGCTTGTGTCCGATAGCGTACAATGTGTTGGGGTTGCAGCTACGTGAGCTAGCATATATATTTATATTTCCAGTAGTTTCATGATTTTATTGATAAAAAAACGTATTTCTTAGCCTAAGAATAATAAAACAGTAAATAATAGTAAAAAACATAAATACTAACAGTATTGCAACATGTAAAATACGATACCGCTATCAGCTTTTCGGACAAAGGCTTCCACCATCTTCCATTGTCTCACCTCACTCGTGTGCGCCGTTCACGTTGTGCTTATTAATACGTTTTGCTTGGGATTTTTATACTCGCATATTTTAACCTTTGCAATGCCTCCCAAGCATCCTTCATCTTCTAAGGCTTCTTGTAGTGAGCCTAAGCGGCAAAGAAAATGTTAACCATAACAGATAAGGTAAGTTTACCTATCACGTACATATAAATTTACGTTGCATGCTGTTATTTATAAAGTAAAGGGTGGTTTTTTAACAGTGCAGGGAGGGTTTGTAAAGTAAACGTTAAAATAATTGTAAAATACCTATGTACATGAGTATGTCATATAAATTTATGCTTGCATGCTGTTATTTATGAAGTAAAGGGTGGTTTGTTAACAGTACAGGGAGGGTTTAAACAATTTATACGGTGTAAACGTAAAAATAAATTAAAATATCTATGTACATATAGGCTGATCCTGCTCCGCGAGTTTCCTGTGTCGCGCCGGGTCCCGGAACCGAACCCTCGTGATAATGGGGGGATCACTGTATATATATATATATATATATATATATATATATATATATATATATATATATATATATATATATATATATATATATATATATATATATATATATATATATATATATATATATATATATATACAGTGTTCACCCCCTTATCGCGGTAGTTCGGTTCCGGGACCCGGCGCGAACCAGGAAAACCGCGGAGTAGGATCAGCCTATATGTACATAGATATTTTAATGTATTTTTACGTTTACACTGTATAAACCCTCCCTGTACTGTTAAAATAACACCCTTTACATTATAAATAAGAGCAAGCAACGTAATTATTTATGAAAGTGATAGGAAAACTTACCGTGAATGAGGTGATGATGACATGACATACATAGGTACAGTATTTTACAATAGTTTTTACGTTTACGTAAAATAGCGGCCAACATCCACAAACTTTTTTCCTTCTTTCAACGTATCTAAGAGTTTCACTTTATCTACAATGGTTAACATTTTCCTTTACCGCTTAGGCTCACTACAAGAAGCCTTAGAAGATGAAGGATGCATGGGAGGCATTGCAAAGGTTAAAATATGTGAGTAAAAAAATCACAAGCAAAACATATTAATAATAATAAGCACAACGTGAATGGCGCACACGAGTGAGGCGAGACAATGGAAGATGGTGGAAGCCTTTGTCCGAAACGCTGATAGCGGTATTGTATTTTACATGTTGCAATACTGTTAGTATTTATGTTTTTTACTAATTTTTACTGTTTTATTATTCTTAGGCTAA
>JAXCGZ010022968.1:77500-84057 GCA_037179515.1 Halocaridina rubra
CCTCATTGCTTTTCATATATATGCAGACATGCTGATACTCTATACGAATCTTTTCCATTTATCTTCTGTAGTATCAAATTCCTTAAGAATTACTGACATATTTTCTTGTATTTTTAAGAAGGAGATTAAATTATGACCCAAGTATTCACATTACGTTGCTCTGAAACACCATCCCAAATTGTCCTTTGTAGGTATCACTAGATTATGTAGCAGTATGACAAAGTTTTTAAGTAGCATTGCATGTTGCAATTAAAATAACTAATTAAGATTTTCTTTCCTTGTGGTAAAACTTGTTTTAGCACATGTATTCTTGATCATTTGTTAAAAAGTGTAAAAAGAATCCTAAAGTGTTTGTTTGGCAGTAGACCTTTGTATCCCATTAAGCATTGATTTAATCTGGATTCCTGTAGCTCTGTAAGATTTTTGCTCTATTAACTGTGTTAAGTATTATTATGACCCAAGTTGATGTTGTTCCCTGAGTTGCTTGGCCAAACAGCTCCGAAACACTAAGGAAGGCCACTGCCAATCATGGGCTTTCCCACACAGGTATCAGGGAGTGTATGTTGTGCTGTTGGTGTATGTGGTTGTGTATGGTGTAGTCTTTCATAATGTATTTCCTAGGTTGCTTCTAATGTTTCCTGGTATGCCATGCAGCTGAAAATTTTAAAATTTCAACTAGGGCAATGATTGATTACATTTAATATATATAGAAAAGAGTATCTAAAGCTATATTTTAGATATATGAAGATATATAGAGATATGTAGCATATGCTTGTAAATAAAAAATTATTGATCACAGATTTATTTTACACAAAAAGTTTTGCTGTTCAGATGCTCTATGACTTGTACATGATAAGTTACACTAGTCATAGGTTTCCCCATCATGCAGTTTCCAGTTTTTTAGCTTAAAGGGTTTCAAAAAGATAAGCTGTAGTATGAATCAGTGAAATTTTTATAAATGATATCTATCGGACTGACAGTATATATCCTGATCAGACAGTATCTTCCTCAAGCATATAACGTATTTAGGAACCTAGACTTGCAAATGGACTGTGTATGACCAAAGTAGTGTGGGTGGGAGGGGAGAAATAACTTTACTTCCCCTACGATGTACTAAGATCTGAAGGATGAGGTGAGTAGGTCTTGTGGTGAATAGATGTTTTGTTTGACTCAACCACCCTTTTCCTTACAGAGGGAATTGTGACCGTTGTATATGCATATGGTTTGGTCTTCAAACCTTCTTGATGGGATTGAACAGAGATACTAATATACTCTGGAGATATACATTTTACATCTATTGTTGGAACTAGTCTGTGTTAACTTGAGCATTTATAAGGCATTGCATTCAAAATTCCAATTACTCTACTGCAGATGGGTTGCTCTATTGTCCTTGAATTCGTGTCTTTTGGTTAAAAGAGTAATCATTAAAATAAAAGAGCCTGAGAGAGATGACTCTACATAAGAGTTGAGAAAACCCCTCAAAATAGCCTATATGTTACTTATATTACATCTTGACACGTATAAAGAAATTAAGAATTAAAGATAGAATAAACCAGTGCTCTGGAGCAGAGAAATTGCATGGCATATAATGTTGGAAAATAAACATGAACTTATCGTCCTGGTAAATATATATGTAAGTATAATGGTAAGCACAGTTGAGTAAGACTACTTTGAGATAGGTGATATATAACACTTAGCTTCATTGGTACATAGGTGATATATAACACTTAGCTTCATTGGTACATGGCTTTATGCTTAAGTGAAATATTTGTTTGTAATTATACATTTTTCCATATCCCAATGAACCCAGCATGATGACCAAAAAAAAAAAAAAAATACACACACACACACATCACTGAGACGGATGAAGAGATCTGCAAAGAATTGAACAAGGAGTTTCAGTCAGTATTTACAGTAGAAAATACCCCACCCCCTCAGATTGCAGAGATAGAAGCTCAAGGGCTGGTATTAGAGAACATCAACCTTGCAGCCACAGAGGTATGCAAAGCGCTGATGGAGTTAGAAGTTCATAAATCTACAGGTCCTGATGACATATCCCCTCATGTACTTAAAAAATGCGCAAACTCAATATCAGTGGCACTAAGTATCATGTTTAAAAAGTCACTGGAGTCAGGGGAGATTCCAAGATGCTGGAAACTAGCAAACGTGATACCTATCTTCAAAAAGGTAAGGAGGGATACGGCTCTGAACTATAGACCAGCATAGTTTGCAAAGTTATGGAGAAACTACTAAGAAAACATATCTCTCTTCACTTGGAATCCTTCAACTTTATGTCAGTGAGGCAACATGGCTTGAGAGAAGGTAGATCAACAGTAACAAACTTATTAGAATTTTATGATGAGGTAAGCCGAATCTTACAGGAAAGAGAGGGCTGGGCAGATTTCATATTCCTAGACTTCCAGAAAGCGTTTAACACTGTTCCACATGGGAGACTTATTAGGAAGCTGCAAGCAATGGCTAGAATAGGTGGAAATGTCTTGGAATGGATAAAGACTTAATTAGAAGGAAGGGAACAGAGGGTTAGAGTAAGACACTCAGTGTCTGAATGGAGAAGAGTTAGTTGTGGAGTTCCACAGGGTTCAGTTTTAGGGCCACTTTTGTTCTTTGTATATGTAAATGACCTACCAGAGTCTAAATTCATTCATGAATATGTTTGCAGATGATGCAAAGATTGTGAAGAAAGTAGGAAACGAGAACAGTTGTAGAGAACTTCAGGAAGATCTAAATAGTCTGCATGAGTGGTCAGAAAAGTGGCTAATGAAATTCAATACTTCAAAATGTAAGGTAATGAGAATGGGTACAAGTGCAAGAAGGCCCAAGCTTGACTACTCGGTGGCTGGAGTACAACTTCAAGAGACAGAAAATGAGAGAGATCTAGGAGTAAACATACAGGCAGATTTGTCTCCATAAATACATAAAAATGGCATAGTAAGTGCAGCATATGCATTCTTATCAAATGTAAGGGTAGCCTTCAGGCACATGGACAAGGAAATGTTCAGAAATATTTACGTAACCTATGTGAGGCCAAAACTCGAATATGCAGCCCCCTTTTGGAATCCGCACTTGAAAAAGCACATAGCTAAGCTTGAAAAAGTTCAAAGACATGCCACGAAACTGGTGCCAGAAATACGCAATCTCAGTTATGATGAGAGGCTGAGGGAATTAGACTTGCCATCACTCGAAGCTAGAAAAGTGAGGGGGGAGATGGTGACAGTCTTTAAATTCCTTCATGGTTATGATAGAGTGGATAGGGATCGATATTTTGATATGGCTGGCTCTAGAACTAGAGGTCATAGTTTGAAGCTTGGTAAGAAAACTTCTTTGCAGGATGTAAGAAAATACTTTTTCAGTGTAAGAGTAGTTGATAATTGGAATTGGCTAAGTGAGGAGGTAGTTAATGCTATCTCAATCCATAGTTTTAAGGACAGGTATGATAAGTATCACTAAGTATAAAATGGAACCGATCAGGAGATGGGAAGATACGAGCTTTGGGCTCTTTCCCGTAAACACAATTAGGTAATCACACACAAACTCCCCTACTTATGAACAACCAAGCTACGAACATTCACAGATATGAATAAAAACCTACCCATTATCTACCCATGTATTAATGTATGTATTACTGTACTCTACAGTATTATTACATTAATATTAATTGTATTAAAATACAGTGTTGCCTCACTTATTGCGGTAGTTCGGTTCCGGGACCCGCCGCGAACCAGGAAATCCGCGAAGTAGGATCCGCCTATATGTACATAGATATTTTAATATATTTTTACGTTTACACTACAAACCCTCTCTGCACTGTTAAAAAAACACCCTTTACATTATAAATAACAGCAAGCAACGTAAATTTTTATGAAAGTGATAGATAAAATTACAGTGAATGAGGTGATAATGACGTGACATACATATCATTTACAATTATTTTTTCGTTTACGTACTGTATAAACCCTCCCTGCACTGTTAAAAAAAACACCCTTAGCATTATAGATAACAGCAAGCAACGTAAATTTTTATGAAAGTGATAGGAAAACTTACCGTGAATGTGATGATGACGTGACATACATACTCATTTACAATTATTTTTTCGTTTACGTACTGTATAAACCTTCCCTGTACTGTTGAAAAAACACCCTTTACACTATAAATAACAGCAAGCAATGTAAATTTTTATGAAAGTGATAGATAAAATTATGGTGAATGAGGTGATAATGACGTGACATACATACTCATTTACAATTATTTTTTCGTTTACGTACTGTATAAAACCCTCCCTGCACTGTTAAAAAAACACCCTTTACATTATAAATAACTGCAAGCAACGTAAATTTTTATGAAAGTGATAGATAAAATTACGGTGAATGAGGTGATAATGACGTGACATACATACTCATTTACAATTATTTTTTTGTTTACGAACTGTATAAACCCTCCCTGCACTGTTAAAAAAACACCCTTTACATTATAAATAACAGCACGCAACGTAAAAAAAAAAAATGAAAATACTGAAAATTTTTTTTTTAAATATTTTAATATTTTTGCGTATACTCATAAAATAAAATAATAATAAAAAAAAAAAAAAACGCGATAGAGTGAGAACGCGAACCAAGAAGCGCGAATAACCGGGGTAACACTGTATATTAATATTCTATACTTCGTGTTTTATGTAACAGCTAACTGTCTTTAGCCTGAGCACTGTACTGTACTGCATATTTATGTACTGCACATTACTCTTTTTTACCAAATCACAACTTACAATCATACTTCTGGAAGCCACAACTCGTTCGCAAGGTGGGGAGTGTCTCTCTCTCTCTCTCTCTCTCTCTCTCTCTCTCTCTCTCTCTCTCTCTCTCTCTCTCTCTCTCTCTCTCTCTCTCTCTCTCTCTCTCTCTCTCTCTCTCTCTATATATATATATATATATATATATATATATATATATATATATATATCTATCTATCTATCTATCTATCTATCTATCTATCTATCTATATATATATATATATATATATATATATATATATATATATATATATATATATATATATATATATATATATATATATATATATATATATATATATATATATATATATATATATATATATACAGTGTTCCCCCCCCATACCGCGGTAGATCGGTTCGGGACCCAGCGCGAACCAGGAAATCCGTGGAGTAGGATCAGCCTGTATGTACATAGATATTTTAATATATTTTTACCTTTACACTGTATAAACCCTCCCTGTACTGTTAAAAAAACACCCTTTACATTATAAATAACAGCAAGCAACGTAATTTTTTATGAAAGTGATAGGAAAACTTACCGTGAATGAGGTGATGATGACTTGACATACATAGGTACAGTATTTTACAATAATTTTTACGTTTACGTAAAATAGCGGCCGACATCCACAAACTTTTTTCCTTCTTTCAACATATCTAAGAGTTTCACTTTATCTACAATGGTTAACATTTTCCTTTGCCGCTTAGGCTCACTACAAGAAGCCTTAGAAGATGAAGGATGCTTGGGAGGCATTGCAAAGGTTAAAATATGCGAGTAAAAGAATCACAAGCAAACATTAATAATAATAAGCACAACGTGAATGGCGCACACGAGTGAGGCGAGACAATGGAAGATGGAAGCCTTTGTCCGAAACGCTGATAGCGGTATCGTATTTTACATGTTGCAGTACTGTTAGGATTTATGTTTTTTACTATTTGTTACTGTTTTATTATTCTTAGGCTAAGAAATACGTTTTTTTATCAACAAAATCATGAAACTACTGGAAATATAAATATATATGCTAGCTCGCGTAGCTGCGACCCCAATACATTGTACGCTATCGAACACAAGCAAAACGTTTAATAAGCACAACGTGAACGGCGCACACGTGAGTTAGACTGAACGAGTCTTTGTCTGAAACGCTGATAGCTGTATCGTATTTTACATATTGCAATACTGTTAGTATTTGTTTTTTACTATTTTTACTGTTTTATTATTCTTAGGCTAATAAATAAATTTTTTTATCAATAAATCATGAAACTACTGGAAATATAAATATATATGTTAGCTCACGTAGCTGCGACCCCAATGCATTGTACGCTAACGAACACTATTTTGCATGATGCAATAATGTGAGTTATGCTGAACGTACGTATATCACTCAGTTATTAGTACAATGTATATTAATTTAAAATTCATTTACTTATTTGATGATTGTGCAAAATCTATTGTATTTATATTCATTGTAATTTGGACCAAATATTCCTTTTGTAAAGATTATACTGTACTTTTCAAAGAGGTGGTCAATAAACGTATCTATCTATCTAAATTTATGTTTTTTACTATTTTTTACTGTTTTATTATTTGTAGGCTGGGAAATAAATTATTTTTATCAGTTAGATAATGAAATATTTTTTTTTTTTACAAAAAAAAATTTAGATACTGAGAATTTTTTTTTTAATACTTTAATATTTTTGCATATACCCATAAAATAAAATAATAATTTATAAAAAAAAAAACTACGATATAGTG
>JAXCGZ010022969.1:0-83942 GCA_037179515.1 Halocaridina rubra
CCAAAAGTCCTACGACAGAGTAAAGAATGAGGGACAGGTGCAATAGAATCATTTACAAAAGAGTTGACAGAAAAATGAGAGCCAAAGACAGAGGTTTTGTCAGTGGGAGAGCAAGCTGAACGAATGAGAGGGGGAAAGCTTGAGTTACAGAAGTTTTGGGAGGTATTTTGGCTAAGGACCAGACACATTTGTCAGTGAGAGAGGAGTTAAGGTCATCAACTTTTCTTCTTATTAAGGAAACCTTAGACCTTCGAATCTGAGCAGCACAGCGATTCCTAGCTACAATAAGAGCAGAGCGAGTTAAAGCAGAAGGAGAGGCTTCGTACGACCGGTGTGTCTGATCTCTGGTCTGAATAGCCATGGAACAGGCACGTTCAAACCAAGGATTATGGGGAGAAAAAGTTTTCGTAGAGGAGGGGATGTATGCCTCCATTCCCGAGGTTATGATCTCTGCAGCTTTTAGTAGGGCTACCTGATCAGGGTTACGGGACCAAAAGCAATAGTCATCCCATGGGAGGTCAAAGTGGAAGTTACGCAAATCCTCATGTTGGTTACGCTCAAAGTGACAAAGGTGGCGCTAAGTAGGAGGAATTGATGGAGGGTGAGCGAAACTGGAAGAGACTGAGATCACAGACTGGTCCGATTTACCAAGAGGGGAAAGCACAGAATAAGAGTAGTTTGAAGGGTTAGAAGTAAAAAGTAGATTAAGAGTGTTAGCTGCATGTTCAATTCGATTGGGAACATGAGTAGGATGTTTGATAATTTATTCAAGATCTTGAGTAATAGAGAATGCATGGGCCTCACTTCACACATCAGTGTGAGAAGAATGAAGCCACTCACTGTGGTTTACATTTAAGTTTCCAATATATAGAACTTCGGGATGTGGGTGAGAATATAGCAGGGACCCATGGCAAGAGGACAAATATTCAAAGAAAGACACAAAGTCAGTGGGGTTTGGAGAACAGTAGCAGAAGCAAAGGAATATAATGGTAGTGGAGAGTTAGATTATCAGCCAGAAAACATCAGTGAATATCAGTGTGTGCATATATATATATATATATATATATATATATATATATATATATATATATATATATATATATATATATATATATATATATATATATATATATATATATATATATATATATGTATATATATATATTATATATTTATATATATATATATATATATATATATATATATATATATATATATATATATATATATATATATGTGTGTGTGTGTGTGTGTGTGCGTGTGTGCGTGTGTGTGTGTGTGATTCCCTAATTGTGATTACCTAATTGTGTTTACGGGAAAGAGCCCAAAGCTCGTATCTTCCCGTCTCCTCATCGGTTCCATTTTATACTTAGTCATACTTATCATACCTGTCCTTAAAACTATGGATTGAGATAGCATTAACTACCTCCTCGCTTAGCCAATTCCAATTATCAACTACTCTTACACTGAAAAAGTATTTCCTTACATCCTGCAAAGAAGTTTTCTTATGAAGCTTCAAACTATGACCTCTAGTTCTAGAGCCAGCCATATCAAAATATCGATCCCTATCCACTCTATCATAACCATGAAGGAATTTAAAGACTGTCACCATATCCCCCCTCACTCTTCTAGCTTCCAGTGATGGTAAGTCTAATTCCCTCAGCCTCTCATCATAACTGAGATTGCGTATTTCTGGCACCAGTTTCGTGGCATGTCTTTGAACTTTTTCAAGCTTAGCTATGTGTTTTTTCAAGTGCGGATTCCAAAAGGGGGCTGCATATTCAAGTTTTGGCCTCACATAGGTTACATAAATATTTCTGAACATTTCCTTGTCCATGTGCCTGAAGGCTACCCTTACATTTGATAAGAATGCATATGCTGCCCTTACTATGCCATTTATATGTATTTCTGGAGGCAAATCTGCCAGTATGTTTACTCCTAGATCTCTCTCATTTTCTGTCTCTTGAAGTTGTACTCCAGCCACCGAGTAGTCAAGCGTGTGTGTGATTACCTAATTGTGATTACCTAATTGTGTTTACGGGAAAAAGCCCAAAGCTCGTATCTTCCCGTCTCCTGATCGGTTCCATTTTAGACTTAGTGATACTTATCATACCTGTCCTTAAAACTATGGATTGAGATAGCATTAACTACCTCCTCGCTTAGCCATTAACTACCTCCTCGCTTAGCCATTAACTACCTCCTCGCTTAGGAGTGTGTGATTACCTAATTGTGATTACCTAATTGTGTTTACGGGAAAGAGCCCAAAGCTCGTATCTTCCCGTCTCCTGATCGGTTCCATTTTTAGACTTAGTGATACTTATCATACCTGTCCTTAAAACTATGGATTGAGGTAGCATTAACTACCTCCTCGCTTAGCGAATTCCAATTATCAACTACTCTTACACTGAAAAAGTATTTCCTTACATCCTGCAAACAAGTTTTCTTCCGAAGCTTCAAACTATGACCTCTAGTTCTAGAGCCAGCCATATCGAAATATCGATCCCTATCCACTCTATCATAACCATGAAGGAATTTAAAGACTGTCACCATATCCCCCCTTACTCTTCTAGCTTCGAGTGATGGCAAGTCTAATTCCCTCAGCCTCTCATCATAACCGAGATTGCGTATTTCTGGCACCAGTTTCGTGGCATGTCTTTGAACTTTTTCAAGCTTAGCTATGTGCTTTTTCAAGTGCGGATTCCAAAAGGGGGCTGCATATTCGAGTTTTGGCCTCACATAGGTTACATAAATATTTCTGAACATTTCCTTGTCCATGTGCCTGAAGGCTACCCTTACATTTGATAAGAATGCATATGCTGCCCTTACTACGCCATTTATATGTATTTCTGGAGACAAATCTGCCAGTATGTTTACTCCTAGATCTCTCTCATTTTCTGTCTCTTGAAGTTGTACTCCAGCCACCGAGTAGTCAAGCTTGGGCCTTCTTGCACTTGTACCCATTCTCATTACCTTACATTTTGAGGTATTGAATTTCATTAGCCACTTTTCTGACCACTCATGCAGATTATTTAGATCCTCCTGAAGTTCTCTACCATTGTTCTCGTTTTTTACTTTCTTCACAATCTTTGCATCATCTGCAAACATATTCATGAATGAATTTACAGACTCTGGTAGGTCATTTACATATACAAGGAACAAAAGTGGCCCTAAAACTGAACCCTGTGGGACTCCACTACTAACTCTTCTCCATTCAGACACTGAGTGTCTTACTCTAACCCTCTGTTCCCTTCCTTCTAAGTAAGTTTTTATCCATTCCAAGACATTTCCACCTATTCTAGCCATTGATTGCAGCTTCTTAATAAGTCTCCCATGTGGAACAGTGTCAAACGCTTTCTGGAAGTCTAGGAATATGCAATCTGCCCAGCCCTCTCTTTCCTGTAAGATTTGGCTTACCTCATCATAAAATTCTAATAAGTTTGTTACTGTTGATCTTCCTTCTCTGAAGCCATGTTGCCTCACTGACAAAAAGTTGAAAGATTCCAAGTGAAGAGAGATATGTTTCCTTAGTAGTTTCTCCATAAGTTTGCAAACTATGCTGGTCAAGGAAACTGGTCTATAGTTCAGAGCCGTATCCCTCCTTCCCTTTTTGAAGATAGGTATCACATTTGCTTGTTTCCAGCATCTTGGAATCTCCCCCGACTCCAATGACTCCTTAAATATGATACTTAGTGCCACTGATATTGTGTTTGCGCATTTTTTAAGCACATGAGGGGATATGTCATCAGGACCTGTAGCTTTATGAACATCTAAATCCATCAGCGCTTTGCATACCTCTGTGGCTGTAAGGTTGATGTTCTCTAATACCGGCCCTTGAGCTTCTATCACTGCAATCTGAGGGGGTGGGGTATTTTCTACTGTAAATACTGACTGAAACTCCTTGTTCAATTCTTTGCAGATCTCTTCGTCCGTCTCAGTGATGCTTCCATCCGCTCTCTTTAGCCTTAAAACCTGTTCTTTTACCTTCAGTTTTCCTCTGATAAAGCTGTGGAAAAGCTTGGGATTTTCTTTAGCCTTCCTGGTGATGTCCCTCTCATAATCTTTCTCTGCCTCTCTCCTTTTACTTAGGTAGTCATTTCTTGCTCTTTTGTAGGTTTGCCAGGCATTTATGTTTTTTCTCCTCCTATACCTTTTCCAGCATTTGTCTCTCCACTCCTTAGCTCTTTTACACCCATTATCGAACCATTTCTCTCTGGCATGAATTACACCTACTTTGGTGACAGGTATGCAGCAATCTACTATCTTCCCATATTTCTCACAAAAGATGTCATACATTTCTTGTACAGATTTGTTGTAAAATAAGGTTCTCCAGTCAATAACTGCAAAAAGCTCATTCATTTTGATGTAATCTCCTTTCTGATAGTTCCTCCTCATGTCCTCAGTGCCTCTACTCTCAGGAAGAATGTCTTCAATGATATACTCCATCAACAACACACAGTGGTCACTCTTTCCAATTGGTGGTTCATACTCAATATTTTCAATATCCAACACATTATCTGTGAACACCAGATCAAGTAGTGATGGCTCGTCCCCACCCCTGGCTCTTGTTGGTTCCATTACATGTTGGTGTAGGAAATTCCCTTGTACGCAATCTAGGAATCTTGCCCCAAAGGAGTCCTCACCACTGTGTGGGTCAAGATTTATCCAATCTATCTCTTTATGATTAAAGTCTCCCATAATCAAAATCCTACATTTTTTCTCCCGCGCCATGTTAACAACTGAGTTTATGACTTCAATCGTACCTATATGACTTTCCTCATAAATTTCAAGCCTATTTTGGTTCCTTGGTGGGTTGTATACAACAGTTATTATAATGTGTGTGTGTGTGTGTGTGTGTGTGTGTGTGTGTGTGTGTGTGTGTGTGTGTGTGTGTGGGTGGGTGGGTGGGTGGGTATGCGCAAATATAATCATATATACCTGTATATGTAGATATGTATTAGGTAGTACGTTGGCTCATGGCACCAGCCGCCCGTTGCAATACTACAGCTGAAGGTTTTTGAACTTAAATAGGTCTGTCCAGGACAGTTCGATGTTAAGTCTTCCTTCAGTCACGGTCCTTTTTCTATGCTTACGGCTACACTGAATATTCTTGGGTATTCATTACTCATTTTTTATTATCCCTTCACATCTGACAAGTCATTACACTCTCCATCTCTGTTTCTCTTTACTTTACGTATTCTTCGTTTTATTTTTTTTATTATTTGTTGGCCCGTCCTGGTGTCACAATCATAAAAAAAAAAAAGATGAATATGAGTAAATAGTTATGTGCACATGATGTATATATATTTATGCAGATACTATATATATATATATATATATATATATATATATATATATATATATATATATATATATATATATATATATATATATATATATCTGATTAATCCCCCTGAGGGAGGGGGGTAAGAATACTTCCTCCGTTTTCCCTGCGTGTAGTAACAGGCGACTAAATGGGGCGGAGCGAGGGAACTGGGAATCCCCTCTTCTGTATTTATTTCCTACATGTGTTAAAGTATTTTCTTTGACTCAGCCACCCCCCCTTATAAGGGGGAATATGGCTTTGGTATATATATATATATATATATATATATATATATATATATATATATATATATATATATATATATATATATATACTTTGTCGTCGCCCATGATATCTCTAAGGTTCTTGACTGAGTCTGGTACAAAGCTCTGTTGGCCAAACTCCCTGACTATGGCTGTACCCCTTCTTTCTATTCTCTGATTTCCAGTTTTCTTACTGACTGTTTTGTATGTGTAGTTGTTAATGGTGCGATATCTATCCCTTTCTCTGTTACTAGTGGTGTTCCACAGGGCTCTGTTCTTTCACTACTCTGTTCCTTCTCTTCATCAATGATCTTCTACAATCCCCATCTCCCTCTCTTCTCCATGCCTTTGCTGATAATTCTACCCTTCATTTTTCCTCTGCCTTTTCTTCTCAACCTTCATCTGCTACTCGTAATCAGTCTCGTATCACTCTTTCTTCTACTCTCAACTCCGATTTGCAGAGAGTATCTGAGTGGGGCACTCAAAACTTTGTTAAATTCAATGCCTCCAAGACAGTTTCTGACTATCTTTTTATCTGCTCCTCCTGATAACCCTATTGTCTTTGTAACTAACGAAATTTACCCTCTTAATTCTTTCAACATATTAGGAATCCATATAGCCTCTAACTTGTCTTGGAGGAATCACATAATCCAAATTTCTAAATCTTCATCCAAATTATTGGGGGTTTTGTTTCGTTTTCGTTATGACTTTTCCTCTTCACAGTTAATTAAAATTTATAAAGGTCTTATCCATCCCTGCTTAGAATACTGCCCACACATCTGGGGTGCTTTTTCTTATACTTATCTCCTTGATAGGGGTAAATCTAAGGCAGTCAGACTCATTAATGATCCTTCTCTTACTTTTAATCTGGATTCTCTCTCTCACTTCGCTGTAAGGTATGTTCTCTTTCTCTTTTCTATCGCTACTACTCCCATCTCTGCTCTGATGAGTTGGCGAGTTACATCCCTCCCCAACTGCCGAGCCGCGTAACACTCACCATTGGCCTCATCTCACAGGTACTGTGTGGAGATTTGTAGCTTGCGGATTGGTCGGTGCAGCAACTGCTTCTTCCCATCTACCTCCAGACTCTGGAACTCTCTTCCTCCTTCAGTCTTTCCTAATTCTTATGACCAATCATCCTTTAAAAAGTAGATCTATCGTCATCTCAGGGCCTAGTCCTCCATACCTCTGGGTCCTCTGTACTCTGACTGTTTTTTTTCTGTCTGTCGTTTTCCTTTGTGTGACATTACCTCATCTCTTCCTTGTCCTTAACCTTTTGCTTTTCCTTCGTGTGTGTGTGTGTATATATATATATATATATATATTATATATATATATATATATATATATATATATATATATATATATATATATATATATATATATAAATATATATGTATGTATGTGTGTGTGTAATTACCTAAGTGTACCTAAGGGAAAGAGCCCTTTGCTCATAACTCCTCGTCTCCTGGTCTGTTCCATCTTTGTAGTCAGTGATACTTACCATATTTGTCCTTATAATCATGAATTAAGTTAGCATCAACTACCTCCTCGCTAAGCGAATTCCAGTCATCAACTGTTCTTACACTAAAAAAAAAAAAAAAAGTACTTCCTCACATCCTGCAAAAGTTTTCTTACAAAGTTTCAAATTCTAATCTCTAGTTCTATAACCAGCCATATCAAAATATCGATCCCTCTCCACTCAGTCAAAACTAAAAAGGAATTTAAAAACCGTCCCCATATCCCCCCATCATTCTTCTAGCTGCGAGTGATGATAAGTCTAAATCCCTCTGCCTCTTATCACAACTAAGCTTGCGTATATCTGGCACCAGTTTCGTGGCATGTCTTTGAACTTTTTCCAGCTTAACTAAGTGTTTTTTCAAGCGTGGATTCCAAAAGGGGGCTGCATATTCAAGCTCTGGCCTCACATGGGTTACATAAATATTTTTGAATATTTCCTCGTTCATGTGTCTGAAGGCTACCCCTATATATGCTAATTAAGCATATGCTGCCCTTTCTATGTCATTTATATGCATTTCCTGAGACAAATCTGCTATAACTTTGCAAACTATGCTGGTCAAGGAAACAGGCCTATAGTTTAGAGCTGTATCCCTCCTTCCATTTTTGAAGATAGGTAACACGTTCGCTAGTTTCCAGCACCTTGAAATCTCCCCAAATTCCAGCGGCTTCTCAAATATGATGCATAACTCCACCGATATTGTTGTGTGTGTGTTTGTTTAAATATGTAATTATGTATATATGAAAGAATGTGAGCAAATGCTAATGTAAGTATATATGTCAGTCTATATGCACATATGTTTACTGGTAGATAGGTAGATATATCATATGGTGGTAGGTAAAAAGGTCAATAAGTAGAGTGAACTTATTACTGTTTCATCGTTCTTGCTATGCATCTCTCTCTTCTGACTCACTTGGTGAATTTATCCTTTTGCCAATAACTCTTTACGTCTTCTTTTTCTTTAAGCTGAGACCCAGTATCAGCAACGTCCATGTGCAATGACACATTACCCATGCTCATGGAGCATTAACCATGAGTTATTTGGACCAAAGTATCAGTCTGAGAGGCTGAATCATCATAAGGCGTAAGAGTTAATTTTGTTGTTTTGTGAATGCTGTAAAAACAAGTGGATATGTCTGTCTTCTTAAGGTTGGAATAGAGAACTAATGCATATTACCTTCTTTTTAAACACAATTTGAAATAGGAAATATTTTGCATGCAATCTCAAAAGTATTTTTTAAGTGGTTGTGGAATTCATGCGTGTGATTTAATATATTGTTTAGGATTTGATGCCCTCTTTGGCAAACTATTGCAGTCTCTCTGAATAATTAAGGGAATTTATAAACTATTATCTTACAGTTTCTGTGATTATTAGCATAAAAAAAAACTCTTTTGATAACATGGCATAAGGAAACGCATATAAAATATCAAAGGGTGTTGCTCCACTGAAAAGAACAAAAACGTAAAGCATATTCTAAAGATAATGAGATTAGCATTACAGAGGCTAATATCTTTTGAATAATTTCATCACACTTAGATATGTTCATAGCAGGATTCCGTTAAAATCCTGTAATCTTAAACGGCCATTTTAAAAATAAATTCTTTAACCTAGGTTAAATACGTCATATTAGGCATTTTATCAGTCGAACAAAGCCAATGTAATAATATAATAAAATCTTTTTTTGAGTTTCTTCGGAGGCGTAAGTTCGAATCGCACAACTGCCACCCAATTGACAAGAAGCTCATATTCTCATACTGATAAACATGTACATTCTATTACACAATGAACATTTAAGAAATCATACCCTACTGCTTTTACACAAAATTTTCTAGCGAGAGCTCTTGGCTTAAGAATGCTTCATCAAAACTACCCCCTGGAGATCTTGTGCTGTTTTTAACGTGACGTAAATAGAATAAAAACTTGAGAATGAATTTACCATTATTTTAGAGGTGATGTGCGTTCTTCTGAGAGATAGCGAGGAATGAGTGCATAGAAATTGAGGAAATGGAGATGTAATAAGAAAGTGAGAAAGAGAAACCATGAGGAAGCTAAACAAGGAACCGGGTCCTGGGTAGAACGTTAAGTATAATGAAAGACGAAGAGTACTGAAAATGAGAAAGAAATATTTTATATGATGTAGAGATTCAAGAAAGGACTATAAGAAAACTGACTAGAAAGCGAGGAAGGCAGTGAAGATAAAAAAAAAAAACAATGATACAAAGAAAACGATCGAGGCAAGGTGAACAGAAGCCTTTGGTCACGAGGTGAGTGCCAAATAGTGGCACTGTGTCTGCCCACACATTACTGTAGGTGGCAGTGGCTCTTCTGGTGCCACACAGTGCCTATGTGCATGTATGTGTAGGTTAACCTGCATTGTCATTTAAAGTCAATTCTAAATTTTGACGGGATAAATGCGACCATTCTCGAAATTCGTGTTAAGGCGATAATGAATGCATTACTCGAGGGTCATTTATTTTAGTGTTTGTCTCTTCTTTTCGAAGTAAAAGGAATGACTTATTACAGTTGCAATTATATATTCATACATAATTATCCTTGATACCGTTGAGTACCCTTGATTTTGTTTATAATCTATTAACAGACTCATCATATCCTCCCTCTCTCTCATATAAAGTACAGAAGAAGAAAAAACACAAGCAAATGGATGAAAAAATTATTTTAGGAATAGATAAGCGAACAAATTATCTTTCTTCGTCTCATATTTGGAAAGCAAAAGGTGACCCCATCCAACACAAACACGACAGATGGTCTTTTACTTCAGGTGAGAGACACTTTTATGCAGCATTCCAACTAAGCTCATAATAATAAATCCGAGACCCAGATACGCTCCTGTATTCGAGCATAAATTCTTCCGTTGTCTATTTATATAGAAATGCATACACCGGACATTTCTTTACCCTCTCCCTCTCCCCTGCCTCCATCAAGTGTCACCCTAGTGACAAATGAAGCTCAACAGTGCCATGTCTTTGCCGAGAATGACTTGAAGCATGAACTTCAAAGGGGTCAGTCATTCAATTTTAAATTCTGACAGTACTGCAGTCTGGTCATAATCCAAATATAAACAGGATTGTAATTATTGGTAAATAAGCATGAAATGTGGCTTGTGATATTAAAAGGAAATTATATTGTTCATTTGATAGCACTGGATTATTAATAATATAAATTGGGTTTGTATAATAATTACAGTTCATGAGCACATGACTTAGAGTTACTTAAATGTTGAAACTTGACTCGTAGTCAAGATTTCAGTCTCTTAGTGCTTGTGGCTGGTATGTGCACTATGTACTCTTCAAATAGAATTATTATTATTATTATTATTATTATTATTATTATTATTATTATTATTATTATTATTATATTATTTGTTGTTTATGATTGTGATACCAGGACAGGCAAAAACAAATATTAATAATAATCTACCCTCATCAAGCCTGGGCACGAAGAAAACATAAAGAGAAACAGAAATGGGAAATATTGTGACTTGTCAAATGTGTGCATTCCTTTTAAAAGTGTCTGTTACAGTTAGATCGAAATATGACAGGGTGTCTAAGAGTATTATCATTTTAAGGAGATAATTGTCATTTTCCTATTTTACCGTAAGAATTTTTGAATTGTTATTGATGAAACAAGGCTAGATTGGTTTCATACCTCACCCTAAAAAGCATCTAATGCACGTAATTCTTATTTTTCACATTTGGTAACAGCATTATAGAATAATAAGCTTCTAGACATCAAATTCTGCGTACTGATGGCTGAGGGCAATCCTTTTATTTTGGCCGAAAGAAGAAAAAATTTTAAAATGTCCTTTGGACAATATATATATATATATATATATATATATATATATATATATATATATATATATATATATATATATATATATATATATATTATATTATTATATATATATTATTTAATTCAGCAATCGAGAGAAAATCTTGAAATTTCCACTAAACACAGAACTGCCACGTCGTTGCTAAATAGCATGTGGAACAAAGAGGAAAATAAAGCACCTACCATTACAAAAATGAATAACAATGTATGGCTTGACACCATCTTCTAGAACACAAAGGAGAGCAAGAGAGAGAGAGAGAGAGAGAGAGAGAGAGAGAGAGAGAGAGAGAGAAGAGAGAGAGAGAGAGAGAGAGAGAGGGAGGGAATTGTCTTCTGTACTAACTGGATATGAGAGAGAGAGAGAGAGAGAGAGAGAGAGAGAGAGAGAGAGAGAGAGAGAGAGAGAGAGAGAGAGAGAGAGAGAGAGAATTGTCTTCTATACTAACTGGATGAGAGAGAGAGAGAGAGAGAGAGAGAGAGAGAGAGAGAGAGAGAGAGAGAGAGAGAGAGAGGAGAGAGAGAGGAGGGAATTGTCTTCTATACTAACTGGATGAGAGAGAGAGAGAGAGAGAGAGAGAGAGAGAGAGAGAGAGAGAGAGAGAGAGAGAGAGAGAGAGAGAGAGAGAGAGAGAGAGAGAGAGAGAGAGTTATGCATGTAAGGGGGGGCCGTGGGTATTTCCCTTCAAGCGGCTTTTTCCAACTCCCCTCTTCTCTTACTAGGCTATGTAAACAAGTTCCCTCATTTTCGACAATTTTTTTTTTACTGATCTGTGAGAGACTTCCCTGTATTACACGAGTATATACACTAGCAAACAAATTAGAAGCTTAAAGATGGCTTCAAAGTTTTCTTTCCCTACGTCTTTTATATTAATAATTGACGAGAAACTTTGTCGGATAATTTTTGTGTATGCATTTCACATTTTATTCTCTGTAAATCCTTCCCTCTCATTTGAACTGCATTATTTCTTGAGTCCATATGGAATGGCTTCATGTCCTTTCGTTTCAGGGTTCTGTGGATATATCAGAGTGCGTCTACTCTATATAATAAGTTGCAGAATTACTCGATTGCTTACAATGTTGATATCTGGGTCACTCGATAGTCCACAGTACAAAGCAATCATAAAAATTTCCCTTGGGTCCAAAAACACAGTAATAATGCGTCTGTAGGGCTTCATATCAAAGAAGACACGGGTTTAAAAATACACGTGGTGGCAGGTAGACATCCAACCCTCTTCGCATAACTAACTCGAAATGGCAGACTTAGCCAGCGTTATTCCTGTCTCCAATACCTCATCATAAATTCTCCGAAAGTTTTCGCCGTGTGGGATTATTTTTTTCTCTTCTCATATGGATGTAGTAAGGTTTTTGCTCTCACCTGTCTCCTTTTCCAGACCCCTTTTGCTGTACCCAAGTTATTATACTGTATTTTGACTATGAATTTTCGTGTAATCTAGGTTCTATTCTTGTTTTTTAGTAGAACATTATTATTATTATTATTATTATTATTATTATTATTATTTCTACTAATAGTCGTAGTAGCACAAGGAGTAGCATAGTAGTAATTATAAAGGAGAATCCCACAAAGGTTTCTTGATATGTAGTCCTTTATCTAGGTTTGATGTAATGCATCATTTGCAGAGCCAAATAATAAAAAGTTATATATTCATAACCAGATGTCCCTTGACTCACATACTTTTCGAATATAATATTTCCTATCGTCCATAATGATCGTCTAAGACAAATATTATTTAGCTCTCATTTCTACTTCTTTAGTGTAACCTGTAGCTCTTAAATCTATTTATATATTGAATTTATATTTTTTTTTTTTTTACTTCCTGGTAGCTTAGTTGTCCATTCTAGTCATACTTTTACAGTCGCCCTCTGGCAAAATGCCTCTCCACCGCGATCAGTTTTGGTAATAATGTAATTTTGATTTATCCCTGACATAACTTGCAGGGCAGTTTTTCTCATATCGTCTGCAGGTCACGGGCCATCGGCCAGTTAAATCGTGGATCATCTACTTTTTAGTAATGATAAAAAAAGAAGGGAGTAACAAGGGAAAGCTTGATGTAAAATAGATTTCATGCATAGAATTTGGAGAAAAGTTGGTAAAATATATAGTAGACAGTAACAATTTGGTCTGGTGTAATTTTGAGAATAAGTTCTCCAGAGTCCACTCTATGGCCAAATAGAGCGTGCGTCTTCTGGACCACCAAAATAGTTATCATGGACACAAGTTCAGAACCGCTGATCTATTCTAGACAAAGCACAGCCATAATGATAGCCCTTCTACGGCTACAGATTAATTATTACAACTGTTTAGCTTCATGGGCTCTTGCCGATGGGTAGCACATCCATAAAAATCATTCATTTTGATCCACCGTAACTATGGTCAGTGTTGCATTGCATATTGTAGAGTTTTGTGGACGATATTTAGCTCTCGCAATTCATGAAGAAATTAACATATATTATAAATCTAAATTCATGATCAAAAATATCTGCAAGTCAGTGACTAAATAAAGAACATATCTACTGATAGAAAATATGCAATATTTAGGTATGTTAAAGACAATCAATAGATTTTAGTACTTGCTCAGGACGTAATTGTACATTGTTGTTGTATTTTTCTTTTTACTTATACAAACCCAAATCTAATGTAAAACGAAATTTAAATACGCGTCTTGCATTTATTCATTCAATTGTTTATCTTATACCATATTCAAATACACGTTTATGACGATTATAAATATGGGAAGTGGAACGTATGTTCAGATACGAATTAAATTGTTATAAAACAGTATAATACGTGAAAGAAAAGACCAAATAATAAACACAAAAAAATTGGATGACGTATCAATTTGCGACCGATCTACGATCCTCCTACGTGAAGGTTACTGTACCTCGTAATCTAGAATATCTCCCTTTATTATTGTGTTTTATTCTTTGGGACTTTCAATTACATTTAGTCAGATAATCAAGTATACAGACAGACAAAACTTTTTAAAATAGTTTCCATTTATGTTTGCATTCATGGTCACACAGTAGCACAAGTTTACCGCCCGGAAGCATGTGGGCCAGTTTTAGTGATAGTAGATACCACGAGTTAATTGAAGTTTAAACCAGAGGGTATCTCTAAGCACTTCACAGCCAATGGAATGTTCGTAATGGCAATCTACTGTGGCAATTACAAAATCGAGTTTCATAGCTATAAAATCTTAAAAGATTCTCCCCACCACCACCACGGGCACTCTTGAGTTATCACGAGATACAGTTCTAGATTAATTATATTTCAGAAAATAGCTAAAATCTTATTCATAAAAAAATCACAAGTTCTACAATATAATTTATAGCAGAAACGCTCTGTCTTAGTTTGTTCTTGATGAAAACGCCATTTTCATTACAAAAATAATACGAAATTGGCTTCATTGTTTAGTCGCTCATCATAGACAAAAACTGTTTCCAATTTTTTTATATAAATTCATCGCACACAACAAAATACGCTAATTGATCGCCCCCCCCCCCAAAAAAAAAAAAAACATACACGATAGGAGTACTAAAATATATGTGGGCCCCTCCCTCTCAGTTTATATCTAAAAGTTATTATTTTCATGCTCTAATTCTTTCTTATCATATCTTTATTTGTTAAGCAAAACTTTATTTAAAAGTTTTTGCATCTGGTTATATGTTATGCAAACGTTTGTTAAACATTTTTGTATATTAACCTGATCACTGCCTGGCCCGATTGAGACCGATAGAAGCACATCATTTCAACATTTTTTACGGCATCATGAAGAATCCCCCCACCCACCCCCCCAAAAAAAGGTTTACCTGTTTCAACTACTCGCTTAGTTCAAAAGAAGAGCTACTTTTTATTTTTTCTTTCGTATCCGGGATTGAGCCCTGTGAGGTTGTTCAAGGTTTTCGTGAATTTAGTGTCTTTGGGGAAATACTTTTAATTTGTTGAAAAGGAATCTCTTGTACATATAACCGATATCGAGTGGCAGACAAAAAGCTTTCCAATTTGAAATAGATGAAATTCAGAGTAAATCATACATGTATACGTTGCTTTTAATGTCACCCAAGAGTGCTTGGTGACAAAGTAAGCATTTTAAAGTGTTCGAGATCCAGTATTCCAGAAATTAAGCGCTTTTAAAGAGAAACTGTTATGATATATGTGTAGTTTCAATGAGTTGGTTATTGTATATCGCTAATTTTTTTTTCCAAATCTTTAAACCAGTAAAGCAATGTTAGATTTCTAAATTATTATATATAACAATCTAAGCATAGTTTTTGAGTTCTGAGTCTGCAAGAGCAATATGATGTTTTATAGAATTACTTTTGCGGAACGAACACATAAAAAAAATAATAATCGACGATATATTTTTCTCATTTAAAAATATATCTGTAGAACTGTGTAGATATGAATTAAATATAATTATTTATGATATGGCATTATATTACTAAATAATGCTATCGTTTAACGCTTTTAAATGAATAATTTTGCTCTGAATTTAATTACGATTTTTTCTGAAATATAGTTATCTCTTTAATGCAAGCTAGAATTCGCTTCTTTTTATAAAAACAAACTCGATACCAGTTCTTGAAATATGTTTTTAAAGTTTTTAGACCAGTTTTTTCATTATGAGCAGCAATTAGTCGGCCTATGTCTTCTCAGAAAGGTCTTCGGTCGTATGAACTTTGCTTTATATAACCACTAGATAAGCTGCTCATCAGTACTACCCAATCGACGACGCTAAGGCTAGCCAAAGGATCAACCGTAGTTAATCCATTGTCGGTTGGTACCTTAGAAATAAGGTACCTCAAATACCGTGGTCAGGTAATGGCACGTTACATCCGCGTGCGTTTCTTACCGTCGCCTTATTTTATATATCAAGTAGCCTATCGATTAGGAACTCTTCCCAAACTAATTATAACAGGCTGCGTTGCTTCACCTTTATCTGTATGCCACTCAAATTCGTTATCTGTATATAATTAGAAGAGCTTCTGGTACATCTCCATTACCTGTAGGCCCCTCATATTCGATATTGGAGGCCAATTAACGAGACGTATTCACGGTACTTTCTTAACCGAACATGCATCAACATGAGACGACTATGGGATAGGATTGGCCCAAAGAAAACTAACCTATAAGAATGACCTTGTAGAGATAGTCCCTCGTATTTCTGTTTGGGATAATGATCTCTATTTTCTCCAAAATATTTAAACGAGAAACTTGAGTGAGGGAGTGAGAAAGAATGATAACAATATTTCAGACAGAGAGGTATACCTTATTGCAAGTTTGAAGAACTAAATAAAAAGAAAAACAAAAAGAATACCTGTACATTATGATATTCCTCTCATTAAATGAGGTTTATCTAATCTTCCCTCATACGCATGCAATGTGGTGTCAAGGGTAAAGGTTCATATCCAAGAACGGATTTATGGGACAATGGGATGTCATATTAGCAAAATGAGAGAGAGAGAGAGAGAGAGAGATTAAAGGAACTCTCACAATCACATTTCACTAAAACATGAGTACACACAGGGCTTCCCATACACCGTTTGTGTGTGTTATATGATATTGCACTTCCCTTCAAGACTTATTTTTCGGATTTTGTTTTCACCGAAAAAACTAAATGAAATGAAAGCTACATCTACTCAAAACAGAAATGTGATAGTTCTGCAACTCATCCGAGATCAGAGAATTCAACAGTAATTCTTTTCTCCCATGGGAAAATTTTGGCTACATTATATTGTTTTTTTTTTTTTTTTAATCCATACAGCATCTCACTGTGGCATACTTTTCGACTACTCCATCTGTTCCTGATATGGAAGTGAATGTGTCTTGCACTTCGACTCATTTTCAGTCTGTCCTTTTACGCAACTTCAAATGTATCTCTCTTTTTATGCGTGTCCAGTCGTTTGAGCGAGGTCAAGTTGAGCAAAGTCATTTTGAGTGACGTTAAAGTTAAGTGCAACTTGAGCGACGCCTATTAAATGATGTCAGTTTGAGCGAACCTCAAAGTGATTAGGTTAGGTTGAAAATTAACCTTAGCTGAAATTATCGTTCGCTCTTAAGGTTTCCCTCAAAATAACTTCGCTAAAAATTAACTTTCGCTCAAAATAAGAGGAACCCTTTTCATGAGTAAAACCAGGACGGGCGAAGAAATTTACCTTTATCGGACCTGGGCAAGAAGGAACATCAAGCGAAGAGAGGAGAGTGTCGTGACTCGTCAGATGTGAAGGGATAATAAGATATGTGTAATTAATATACAAGAATATTATGTGTAGGTATTGGCATAGAAATGGATCGGTAAATGGAGGAAGACTTGTCATCGAGTTGTCCAAGACAGTCCTATATATAAGTGTGACAGACCTTCAGATGTAGTATCGCAACGGGCGATTGTTGCCAAGTGCCAACGCACAATATGGTTTAATTGTATCGAATATATTGAGTTTTTGCATAGTAAGATTGCAACACACTAAACGAGCAGCTTGGAAGGGAAGGCATTTAGGAATTAAAAGAGCAGCAGCAATATGAAGTTGAATATGATGGTTATAGTTCTAGGAGGTCGGAGGATAATATCAGAGAGAGGCGTAGTAGGTATAGAGATGGTAAAGACGGTTAATGAATCCAAAAATGAAGACAATAATAATAATAAAAATAATAATAATAATAATAATAATAATAATAATAATAATAATAATATATGTATAGCCAAATTACATGATAGGTCAGTTAACAAGTGACACTTAAAAATATTCGTTTAACAGGAACCTCTTAGCATGAGTTAAACTACTTGCCCGTTTAGGTTTAAACTAGGTGTACATACCTGAAATTCTCTCCATAAGAAACCACATATGTTTTGGCAGTAAAGTCAAACCTACTTTTGTTATCTGTATTGGCCTGAATATTTTTAGAACTTTTGAGAGAGAGAGAGAGAGAGAGAGAGAGAGAGAGAGAGAGAGAGAGAGAGAGAGAGAGAGAGAGAGAGAGAAAATGCGTATCACAAGAACACACACTTGGCTATATGTGATTTAAGAAGGACATCACATAAATTTCCTTTGGATATAAATACAATGTTATTCTTATACCATGATATCAAAAGAAAAAAATATTCATTACGAAGCTAAACTACAGCATCAGAATTTTTTTTTTTTTTTTTATGAATGTGACACCGGGACGGGTAAAGAAATTTGCCCACGTCGGGCCCAGGCACCAAGAACTACAAAGCAAGGAGACAGATGAGGAGTGTTGTGACTTGACAGATGTTGGAAGTTAGACAACAGCATTAGAACAAGATATATATATATATATATATATATATATATATATATATATATATATATATATATATATATATATATATATATATATATATATATAGAAGTGGGTGCATTTTGTTACCCAAAAAAATAAAAGATATATATATATATATATATATATATATATATATATATATATATATATATATATATATATATATATATATATATATATATAGTGTGTGTGTGTGTGTGTGTGTGTGTGTGATTACCTAATTGTGATTACCTAATTGTGTTTACGGGAAAGAGCCCAAAGCTCGTATCTTCCCGTCTCCTGATCGGTTCCATTTTATACTTAGTGATACTTATCATACCTGTCCTTAAAACTATGGATTGAGATAGCATTAACTACCTCCTCGCTTAGCCAATTCCAATTATCAACTACTCTTACACTGAAAAAGTATTTCCTTACATCCTGCAAAGTGTGTGTGGTGTGTGTGTGAAAAAATACAGTAAATATAGTTTAGAAATATTTCGTATGCTGAATATGACTAAGTGCGAGACTTTGATATGAATACTAGATGCTACCCCGTATGTTACAAAGAATTGTGTTTGAAGGTTTTCGAAGATCATATCTATTTTCGATACGGTTTTTCTTTAACTGTATTTGAGGTTTAAAATTTCAATATATGTGAATAAAATAGAATGAAGGGAGTATTAATGAATAATGAGTTCAATGAGAGGGTATGTGTGGTCTTCATTTATAACAAAACAATGTCTACTGAAATTTCAAAGACTTCGCTAGTTTCCACTAGTCAACATATGTAAGTAGGACCTCTGGCAAGCATGAGATATAAATCCAGGGTCTCTCGAATAGTGAGAATAGACAATTTTTTTTTCTGAGGGAGGGGGTGAAACGGGTGATGTGAGTGGGAAGGGAGAATAATGATAATAGCAAGTTACCTTGTAAAAAGAGGGAATAGTATAGTTCATATGCAAATAAAGAGGGAACGTAGACTAAGGAAGATATATATGCTATGTAATTGGATAAAAACAAAAACAAACAAAAAATAGGAAAGTACAAGCATCATAAGATCTACAGGCTCTCTTGATAAGTGAGATGTAGAATGCAGGTAGATGTGATGATAAATGATTTGCAAGTAGATTCAAAGTGCATTATGAAAAGTAATTTATGCATGAATACAAAGAGGATAATGACAGGAGGATACTAGTGCAAGATTTGGCCTCTCTTGAATTGTGAGAAGGTAGAAGGTATTGTGCAACATAATATGTAAATAAAGACGAAAGTTGAATTAAGAAAGGTTAGGGACAGTTATCTGGTTAAGAACATGAAATATATATAGGGATAAATTTAGGTATATAGTTAAGCGACTAATATAGTGGCTGGCAGTTAATGACGTCATGTTTCTGGGAATGGGATAGAAAAATAACTTCCTACCCTATTTGTGAACAATTTATTTATGTATTCATGCATATAGGCACTTGCCAGGTCGACAAACGAATATTATATCATCCGATAGTATGAAAGAGGAAGTATTTTGATAATTGGACAATATGATAATGGAATTGTTACCCCCCCCCCACAAATAAAAAAGAAAATGCCAAGACACCTCTTAGGAATATTCAATAAAAAGTCAGGGACCTTTTGACCGCCATATGAAATTTTGATGATAAAATTCAGAATATGGAAAGAGATATGAAAGAAGGCTTTGAAAGTAAGTTAAAAGAAAATGAAACACTAAGAGAGCTTATAAGAAATTTGGAGGAGTCTAACAAGGCACAAGGGGAAAAGAGGAAAGAACAAGAAAAGTTAATAAAAAGGGAACAGAGAGAACTAGAGTTCAGGATTTCTAAACAAGAAGATAACAACAAACAGTTGAGTGACAGCCTAAATTAATTAATTGTTAGTTCACTGCTCTCTTCTGAGAAAGATGAGATTGCAGCATTGAATGTCCACATAAAGGAAGAAATCGAGCAGTTTAGAAAATATTTTCAAGAGCTGAAAACGGAATATAAGGAAAATACAAGATCTTTTGCAGATGCAGTGAAGAAAATGTGGCAGTAAAAGAGGTACTGAAGGAGTTGTACTGGAAAACGTAAATACTGTCGACTATAAAGAAACAGTAATAAAAAAAAATGAAAGATGCTATGATTGAAAGGGGTAATCCACCGATCAAACAGGAGGTTGATAAAGAGAAAATAGTGATAATCTCACGCATAAGTGAATTCCAGGAGTCAACATAACCGGGGAGACTTGAACATATTAGAGCTAGGGTTTTAGACCTGATAATAAAGCTTGGAGTGGTTTGTGGTCCAGAAAATATTGTAAGCATTCACTGAATTGGTAAAAAAAAAAAAAAAAAAAAAAGTCATGCTAGGGAGGGAAAGGCGAAAATAATGAAAAGTAATCTTTGAGAGAGGAGACACATGTAAAGAATTATTGATGAGGGCAAAAACATAATAGACCTTTAATAATTGAGAACGGCGTTCATTAGACCATACACAGACCGCATGAAGTAAAGGTTCAAAATGTTGTTGCAAAAAGCTGAAAGGTTAAATAAGGAAAGAAATAAAGATAAGAAAAATTTTTGGTTCAGATTTCTTCCAGACAAAGGCGTGATAAAGAAAATAATGATAAGAGATCCGGGGAGGCAGCCTCATTAACACTGCTGTACACGATTGCTGATGGGGTAGCTGGTAAGGGAGTAGAATTAAAGAATAAGCTACACAACAGCAAGACAGATATAGTAACGGATACAGAGGCTAAGTGAGGCCATTAACAGTGTCACAATTTTTCCCAAGGACTTCAGAAAATCAAGAGTTGAAAGATCTGAGAGGACTGTTGGAGGGATGGTATTACTCATAAGTAAAGGTTTCAGGTTGAAAAAATAAACTTTGCTATGTGAGTTTAAGGAATTTCTTGTTGTTCGCATAAATACTAGTTCAGAGTACATTATAACAGCTGTCATATATAACCCACCAAGGAATCAACAAAGGCTACTGATTTATGAGGAAAGTCACATGGATACCCTGAAAGTTATAAACTCAGTAACATGGCATAGGAGAGAAAGTGTAGGATTTTGATTATGGAAGATTTTAATCATAGAGAGATAGACTGGAGAAATCTTGACCCACACAGTGGGGAGGATTCATTAGGGGAAGATTCTCAGATAGTGCACAAGGAAAGTTCCTACACCAGCATGTATTGGAACCAACGAGGGCAAGAGGTGGAGATGAACCGTCACTGCTCTATCTGATGTTCACAGATAATGTGTTGGATATTGAAAAACTTGAGTATGAACCATCAACTGAAAAAAGTAACCACTGTGTGGTGTTGATAGAGTATATCATAGAAGATATTCTGGCTGAGAGTAGGGACACTGAGAAGGACATGAGGAGAACTATCCAAAAGGAGATTAAAACAAAATTAATTATCTTTTTGCAGTTATAGACTGGTTGACCTTATTAAACAACAAATCTGTACAAGAGATGTACAAAATATTTTGTGAAGAATATGGGAAGACAGTTACTTGTTGTACCATTCAACAAAATAGAAGTTATTCAATAATGAGTGTAAGAAAGCTAGGGAGTGGAGAGACAAATGCTGGAATAGGAGGAGAAAAAACATGAATGCCTGGCAGACTTGCAAACAAGCCAGAAATGATTACCTAAGTAAAAGAAGTTAGGCAGAGAGAGTATTAGAAAGGCATATTACCACGAATGCTAAAAAAAAAATCCAAACTTTTTTACAGCTTTGTCAGAGGTAAACTGAACGTTAAAGAGCAGGTTTTAAAGTTAAAGAAGGTAACAGAAACATCAATGAGATATATGAAGAGATCTGCAAATAACTGAACAAGGCGTGTCAGTCAGTATTTACAGCAGAAAATACTCCATCTCCTCAGACTGCAGAGATAAGAGATCATGGGCCAGTATTAGAGAACACCATCTCTTCAGCTGTGGAAGTATGCAAAGTGTTCATAGAGTTAGTTGCCCATAAAGCTACAAGTTCTGATGACATATCCCCTCATTTACTTTAGAAATGCGCTACACCAAAATCGGTGATGCTGTGCATCATATTTGAGAAATCACTGGAATCTGGAAAGATTCCAAGATGCTGGAAACAAGTGAATCTGGTACCTATCTTCAAAAAAGGGTGGAGGGATACAGCTTTAAACTATAGGCCTGTTTCCATGACCATCATAGTTTGCAAAGTTATGGAAAGACCACTAAGAAAACGTATCTCTCTTCACATGGAATCCTTTAACTTTTTGTCAATGCAACATGGCTTCAGAGAGGGCTGATCAACAGTTACAGACTTAATAGCATTTTATGATGAGGTAAACCAGATCTAACAAGATAAAGAGGGCTCGGCAGATTGCACATTCCTATATTTTCTAAAGGCATCTGATGCGGCCCCATATGGGAGACTTATTAAGATTCTGCAATTAATGGCGAGAATAGGTGGAAATGTCTTGGAATGGATAAAAACTTACTTAGAAGGAAGGGAACCCTGGCTTAGGAGAGGGGTCAATACTAAGGTTCCACAAGGCTCAGGCTTAGGGACACTTTTCTTCCTTTTAGACGTAAATTACCTATCACAGTCTGTAAATCAAGTTTTTAATATGTTTGTAGATGACGCAATAATTGTGAAGAAAGCCAAGGGCAAGAACAATGGTAAAGAATCTAAGAAATACCTAATTAGTCTGCATGAGTGGTAAACAAAGTGGCTTATGATATTCAGTACTTCATAATGCAAGGTAATGAAAATGGGTACAAGTGCAAGAAGGCCCAATTTGGATACTCAATAGCAGGTGCAGAACTTAATGAGACAGAGAATGAGAGAGATCTAGGAGTAAACGTATTGGCAGATTTGTCTCTGGAAATGCATATAAATGGCACAATAAGGATTGCACATGTTGTCTTAGCAAATGTGATGGAAGCATTCAGAGACATGGACAAGGAAATTTTCATAAATATTTATGTAACTTGTGTGAGCCCGAAGCTTGAATATGTAGCATCCTTTTTGGAATCCACAATTGAAAAAGCATATAAATAAGCTGGAAATATTTCAGAGACATGCTACAAAACTGGTGCCAGAAATATGCAATCTTAGTTATGAGAAGAGGCTGAGAGAATTAGAATACCATCACTCGAAACTAAAGAACATGGGGGATATCGTGACGATTTTGAAATTCCTTCATGGTTTTGGCATAGTGGATAGGAATCGATAATTTGATATAGCTGGCTCTAGAACTAGAGGGCATAGGTTGAAGCTTCGTAAGAAAACTTCTTTGCAGGATGTAAGGAATTACTTTTTAGTGTAGGAATAGTTGATGATTTGAATTCGCTAACTGAGGAGGGAGTTAATGCTAACCCAACTATTAGTTTTAAGGACAAATATGATATGTATCATTGAGTATAAAAATGGGACCTAGCACGAGACGGGGAGTTAAGAGCATAGGCTCTTCACTGTGAGCACAATTAGATAATTACAATTAGGTAAATACATACTCGCATGTGACAATTAAAAAAGGAAAGAAACTCTGTTTGCAGATATTATAATTATTGAAATTAATTCTGTTACAAAAGATCCAGAAGTAAGTCAGAACCTTTGAGGAGAACATACTGCTGATTGGTAGAGATGTGAGTATTTGGCATCATTACCCACTAGAGGACAGTCAAATTGAGATGTTATACATTGTGCAGATAAACGTGGGCATATAGGTGGGCATGTTAGCCTAGCCAGGAGTTAGGGGGCTACTGTTTACAGGTGTTGGCCTCAGATACTGTCCTTGCCTGCCAATTGCTAAAGTGTATGTATATAAGCGTGCTCTGGGCAGCAACTACCTCTTGATCTTTTAAAAGATCTATCATGGCTGTTATAATATTCATAATTAGCTACAGCTTAATATATTATATGGCTTAGCACTAGTAGATACTCATATATATATATATATATATATATATATATATATATATATATATATATATAATATATATATATATATATATATATATATATATATATAATATATATATATATATATGTGAAGCAAAAAAAGGTCCATAAATAAAACACAAAAAGAAGCGAAGATGTACTATATATTACGACTGGACTCCAGTCCTCTTCAGGTACTGAAGAGGACTAGAGTCCAGTCGTAATATATAGTACATCTTCGCTTCTTTTTGTGTTTTATTTACGGGCCTTTTTTTACTTAATATTGTGCTGTGATATAACAGTTTATTTTGCATATATATATATATATATATATATATATATATATATATATATATATATATATATATATATATATATATATTATATATATATATAAAATGTGTGAGAGAGAGAGAGAGATTTTGTGTGATTACCTAATTGTGCTTACGGGAAAGAGCCCAAAGCTCGTATCTTCCCGTCTCCTGATCGCTTCCATTTTATACTTAGTGATACTTATCATACCTGTCCTTAAAACTATGGATTGAGATAGCATTAACTACCTCCGAGCTTAGCGAATTCCAATTATCAACTACTCTTACACTGAAAAAGTATTTTCTTACATCCTGCAAAGAAGTTTTCTTACGAAGCTTCAAACTATGACCTCTAGTTCTAGAGCCAGCCATATCAAAATATCGATCTCTATCCACTCTATCATACCCATGATGAAATTTAAAGACTGTCACCATATCCCACTCAATCTTCTAGCTCCGAGTGATGGTAAGTCCCATTTCCCTCAGCCTCTCATCATAACTGAGATTGCATATTTCTGGCACCAGTTTCGTGGCATGTCTTTGAACTTTTTCAAGCTTAGATGCGTGCTTTTTCAAGTGCAGATTCCAAAAGGGGGCTGCATATTCAAGTTTTGGCTTCACATGTTACATAAATATTGCTGAACATTTCCTTGTCCATGTGCCTGAAGGCTACCCTTACATTTGATAAGAAAGCATATGCTGCCCTTACTATGCCATTTATATGTATTTCTGGAAACAAATCTGCCAGTATGTTTACTCCTATATCTCTCTCATTTTCTGTCTCTTGAAGTTGTACTCCTGCCACCAAGTAGTCAAGATTGGGCCGTCTTGCACTTGTACACATTCTCATTACCTTACATTTTGAAGTATTGAATTTCATTAGCCACTTTTCTGACCACTCATGGAGACTATTTAGAACTTCCTGAAGTTCTCTACCATTGTTCTCGTTTCTTACTTTCTTCACAATCTTTGCATCACCTGCAAACATATTCATGAATGAACTTACAGACTCTGGTAGGTGTGTTTGATAATTTTTTGTTGACGTTGAATATTATTCATAGAGTTGGCGCCTACTTTCTCTTCATATGCAAGTTTCTATTAAGCGGATTCGATGAACTGTCAAAGATACCTCCAAAGTAAGAAATTAACGGAAGAGCAATCAAAATGCAGTAACCACTACACGGTGTAATAATAATGAAGTTGACCATTCTCGTCATATGACCATACTTTGTGCTGTCCTTGACGAGGGCTTACAGATATCCAGAGAATGTCAGGAAGCAGGCCAATGCAGTAGTACTAGCGACAGACTTCTAGAGAAACTGACAAATATAGTCACTTTAATTTAACTTTACCAACAGGCCTGGCTCGGTTCAGGCGGCGCGGGCCCGGACTCGCCTGTTTGGCGCAGCAGTTAAGAGTTTGATGGTTAACACTGCAATTCGGTAATTCCCGGGATTCTTCAGAATGTCGTTCGCACCAAGGGTGAATACTTGCGCGCGCGCGTGTGTGTGTGTGTATTTTCCCAGCCAATTCATTTTAGGTAAGGAGCCAAGAGAACGAAATTGTTTAATTGCATTTAGTAACCCAACCTTCCAGCGGTTCGGAGAGAATAAATTTATTAATTGCTGTTGAATTACAAACTACTTACCTTGAATGTTGTCGACATGTCTGTAGTTGTAATGCACGTACAAATATGCACAATGATCACTAGCAAGGACATTTTATCGCGCGAATAAAAGAGCAAAAAGGGAAGAATGAAAGGGAAAAATCACTACAAATCCAACAGAAGCAGCAGCAGCACTTACACCAATATACGGCTACATAATCACTTTCGGCCACCAAATTTTCCAGCTGTTTAGCGTTCACTTCTTCAATCACGTCTGCTTTGACATTATGGGTTATGACCTGACCAGCGAAAAGCTGAAGCACTAGGGCTAAGACGAGTAACGTTCCTTGGAGTATTCGAGTCATCTCCGAAAGTTACTGTTCTGGTTTACCGTCTTGAAGATTATATATGTATATGTAAATAAAAGGCTGGGGATGCGATAATATACTAAACCTCTGTATAGCCTATTTACTCCTCTAGCGAAAATTAATATAACAAGATCAAAGAGGTTTGTAATACGTGATTAAGAGACCAGTGAAGATGAGGATAATCCTATTAGGACTCGGTCGTATCTACAGAGTCCTGTCGGTATGCCCTTCGAGGAATCGGGCTAATACACCAAAGGAGGATTATACAGCCAGAGGCCGTCGGCGAGGGACGACGGTGCTAGTCTCTGCTACCGGCACCGAGCGCCTCTGAGGTCTAAAATAACGCACCTTTGGGTTGGTGCCCCGTTTCATCCCCCCCCCCTCCACATATATATATATATACACGTGAGTGGAGGGATAGCGCCCCCTGAAAGTTTCCCTGAGTATCGTTTCTATTTTGAAATTTACAGTTCAGCCTAACACCATTCGCACAGCTTGGAGATATTATCGTATTGATAAGAGAGACTGTATTGAACAACCGTACACGAGAACTTCACACATCGAATTCTTTATGCATTATAATTGTTGGGAGAATTGGATTTATTCAGGTGCAGAGTTACAGGACAGGCATGTGCATACCTGTTCTCTTGCCTGAGTTCAGGTTGAAATTGGTCCAATATCCTTAGGTGTACTCATTTGTTTGCTGCCTTATTAGTCTGGTAATAACTTCATTATGAAATAGCTAGCTAAGTAATAAGAGTTAAGTCCAGCTCAGTAGGTCGATATGATCAACTCAGCTTAGTAAATCTAGTGGCTCAGTTTAGTTCATTCAGCATACAGGTTTTGGGGCTTGAACTTACTAAACTCAAGAGTTTTCTCCCCATTAAAGCTCGTATTCAGTCTTCAAATTCGAGCTCTATTCCACCAACCGTCATGTAATATTCTTATGAGACTGAGGCATATGTGGGATATGAGATGGGAAATTAATTGCAACATGCAGCCACTTACCATACTGCATAGAACGAATGACATCCTAATCTTGCAAATCAAACATTTCAGTATAAATTTAGAATGTAGAATTGTTGTTTTCATAATTATACTCCTATAAATAAGGAAGATTTAAAAGGTTTCAGTAAAGAATTACATTATTAGCTTTACCACACGTAAAAGCGGAGCTGAATTGTGCTGCGAAATTATTATGTAGATTGCCAGCAATATGATCTCAGATTGGTTGTTCTCATAAAGACCCATTGTATGGACTTAGAACCCTCCATACTCAACATAGTATCAAAGAAATGGATGAAATATACTGTTTTCCGTTTGTTATAATTATTAAGAAATTTTTTTTTTAAATGATTGTGACACCAGGACGGGCCAAAAAGAATTATAAAATAAAACAGCCCTCATCGGGCCTGGGCACGAAGAATACATAAAGTAAAGAGAAACAGAGATGGAGAGTGTAATGACTAGTCAGATGTGAAGGGATAATAAAAGATGTGTGATGAATATCCAAGAATATTCAGTGTAGCTGTAGGCATAGAAAAAGAACCGTAACTGAAGTTGAACTGTTTCGTGAGAAAAAGAACTCTATTCTTACCACGTGTTTTAAAACTTACATTCCTATGGTAAAGTTCATACTAAACATTATGACTTTAGCACAGAATCCCTCTCAGAATGTCCTCCACCTCTATACGAAACCCATTTTCATTTACAGGACTTTATGATCATAGCTGACAAAAACACCTCTCCCAGAAAGATAATACTCATGTCCACAAGTACTGTGGTTCTGTATCGTGTAGCCATAAGAATACCATTAAAAAAAAAATAATGCGATAAAGACTAAAATGGATTACCAGTCAAGCTACCCTAAGACTGCATCGACACCGATGCAGGACAGATGGTGTTTAAATGAAATATACTGGTTTGCATATACAGTATTGCCTTGTGATAATGAAATCTATATGAAATTCCAAGGATGTATAAAAATAATAGTTTTCATATGATGAAAACCCTATGTTATCCTAAAAAATGAATAATATTAAAAAAATATACTAACTGTTTTGTAAAGAAATAGATGACAAACTGTTGAACACGTTTAATAAAATCGATATGAAGGAGTAAATAAAGATGTCTGTTAAAATTTGCACATTTTTGTGCTACTTTCAGTAATTTCTACATATTTGAATAATTTTATACATTTTTATACTTAAGCTACCATACATTATAAAAATAATATACACAAAAAATAATTATATTCAATGTGGTATATAATTACATCATCTTCCATATGTAAATGCGAAGTTTATGCCTACACATGTATACAGTACATTTTTGGATTTTCCAATATACAAAGAAGTACCTTCGCTGACAGATTACATCTTTCAGATATGATTAGCCTGAAATAAGAGTGCAGTAGGTATTCTAACAGTATGAAGTAATATGTTCCAATGTGTTCAGGACTCTCCATCATAGGTTTAACAAGATGTGAAGTCATCCTCAGAGATACATTATTGCAAGTTCAAAGTATTTGTTCTCTGTCGTTTGAAAATTATTAGAAAGCACTCATTTAATAGCATACGCATGGCAAATAAAGCAAAAAGCTAATGCCCAGTGAATTGAAGACTTCTGTATGCAGTAATAGTACGTAGATACATTTACACTAAAACGGTTCTGATGATTATTTGATTATATTTTTCTGGAATTTGATGAGGAAGGCAGTAATTAAAGATCAGGCCAAACACTAAATTTTTTCAGTATAAGAGGCTTTCCTCACTGACATCCCTGGCGAACACAGCTTTCTAAGTAAGTCGACTTCAATGAGATATTGTATTCAGAGCTTGTTGTTACAGAAAAATGTAGTCAATTATACATATATTTCCTCTTCTTCATTTAAATACTATAACGAGAACTGCAAACAAAACTACAATTTATTTAAGTCTTCTTTAACGATTAAGCTTTTCAGTGCACATTTGAATCTTAATTTATTCTTGTTACATTATAGCTTCACACAGCATACATCGAGACTTTTCACTGCTAAAGTTGGTCACAGGCTTACATTCTGAGCCACTTGATAAATTCACATGAAGAAGTTTATTAATTCCTGCATTCCTGGTTTTCAAGGTATTACAGTATATGTTAAAAACTGAGCAGACAAATTTTAAACCAAGCATGAAATATATGAACAATATCTATAAAATATATAAAAAAAATCTTCCTATGAGAAGTTGAGAGAATGGAATGTATAGGAGGAGACTACTATGACCAAAGTTTATCTTTAAAATTTTTGGAATAAAAATATAGACTACCAGTAAATAACGGCATGCGTTAGGACCGTAAAAGTCTTAATGAGAGTGAAGAGAAAAGTGTATAGAGCCTACATAGTCTAATTGTTTATAAAACTTTTTCTCAACCTCATGCACTACAAAGAGACAATGAAAAGGTTTTGCTTCAATAAATGTAAAACATAAATACCATCTAAATGCAGTTATTAATCATCTCATCTTAAAGGAAAGGAAGCGTGATAAAGAGATTACAGGATTTAAATACCAGTAGTAAACAATAGTTGTACATATCAAAAGCTAGATCGCAATGCTCAGGGCAAATTTTTAAATGTGTTCTACACAAAACAATGAACTTGTCATGAAACTATTAACATCAAGGTACTTGAATAAATTTATTGTTCATTAATGCCTGCCATATATATGCAAAAGAAACCTAAGGCATTAAATACCGATATGCAGTCAGCAGTTTCTTGATATCAGGTGAAAACAAATATGTTAAAAGATATAGTAAGTTATCCTGATTTACATACTACTGTACTTCCTTAGTACTAAAGCTGACTCACGAATAGAAATGTATATTTTAATTTGTGTTCCTTACATGTAATACTAGTTGAATAGAGGGACTGGAGAGTGAGGCACTAGTAATCCATCCATCATTAAATATGCATTTTTGCCAAGGAACACACAGCAAAGAAAGAAAGTCTTGAGTTGGATGAGATTAGATTCCACTGTTTTTATCCTTACCATTTGTTTTGACCACTCGGCTATCATCTACTGAAGAAGGCATAAAGAATGGGAAAGAAAATGAAGTACTATACAAGGAAATTTTTTTTATATTTACAAGAGACTAATGTAAAAACAACACGTACTTTAACATATGAAGAATATGAACATACATCAGGTACCTATTACCAGGAGTGTTATGGAAAAAAATTAATGGGCAGAAAAATGCTTTTTTTCCCTGGACTCCACTCGTATCAAAGTACTGTACTGTAGTAGCTATCATACCTGAAAAAGTGAGGGTGGAACAATCAACAAAAAATTAAATACCTGAGCACTTAACAGACAGCATCAAATCATGAATGGGTATCCATTAACACTAGTGATAATATTTCAGTGAAATAAAAGTTAAACTGTACATAGTTGTAAACAGCAGCCATACACCACTAAGCAATACGGTATAAATGCGTAGTACAAATGGAATGATAAATTAAAATAATGCAGAACTTGAATAACTGATAAATCAAAGAAATGAAATATAAATAATAAGAGACAGTAATACCTCCTTTTACGTCAACGTAAATTTTATGTTGCATAACGTAAGTTTATGCAGGTTTACGTTTGTGTGCAGCAATATTTTACATACCCATAAAATTAAGGAATAACATAAACAATAAAATACCATATAATAATAAATATAAAAAATAATTTAAAGCTGAAAATTTTTATATATTCAGTACATTTTCAATGCATGTAAAAATAATCAATAAAATATTTAAAAAGTGCAGTGACAAAAATAAATACTAAAATATGTAAAATTAATAAACTAAAAATATAAAATATTAAGTTAAAGCTTTTCTGTGGGTGTGTTACAGAGAGTACCTAAGTAATGGAGACGCTTTTTCTGTATTACATGGTCTTTTCAGTGGTGAAGAGATGCAACACTAAAACTTTTAATACAGCAATGGAAGTAGTACTGATAAAAAAAAAAAAAAAAAAAGAGCACGTTCCACTGAAGAGAAGTAGAATCAAGATTAGAAGAGCAAGATCATTGATAGGTCTGATGCATTAGATTCGACCCTATCAAGGAGATAAGTGTAAAAGATGCACCACAGATATGAGCGCAGTATACTATCAGAGACATTTAAGGTTTTTATAGATTTCCAGTAAATGGGTGACAGGAAAATAATGATGATTACGACACATAACTCCCAATTTCTTTGGAGCAACTTTAGCACTTTACTTATGTAATTACTCCGAGATAAGAGGCTATCTGTATTCCAAATATGTTAATAGAACTAAGAAGTTAAATTTCGTTATACTTGAAAGCAGTAAGGTTGTCAGAATGATAGGAATATAAAGAATAACCAGAAACTCTTCAGGAGGCGTTAAAGTTTACTAGATTTTGGGTACCCCACACAAGATACTTTCTGTAAATTGGAGTTGAGAGTTGAAGAAAAAAGTGATACAAGACTGATTTAGAGCAGCAGACAAAGGTGGTGAGGTGAAGGCAGAGAGTACGTTAAAGGTAGAATAGTCAGCAAAAGTGTGCAGATGAGAGGATGGGGACAGATCATCGATAAAAAGTAGACACAGAGTAGGTAACTGGGAATGAGCTAGATGTTGCCCCATCAGCAACCACTGACATGAAAGAGTCAGAAAAAAAACTGGATATTAGAGAACAAAGGGGCAAAGGAAATGCAGGGAGCTTGGCTAAAAGAGCCTTGTAATGCATTCTGTCAAAGGCCTTTGAGACATCAAGGGTGACAACAAAGGCTTCCCCAAAGTTCATCAGAGAAGCTGACCATACTTGAGTGAGATAGGACAGGAGCTCATCAATGCAACTTGCCTTGCAAAAGCCCTACAGGTGACTAGAAATAAGTTAAAGTCAAGAGGTTTAAAGATATGAGAATTGAGCAGTTTCAAATACTTCAGCAATAGCGAAGGTTATGGCACTCGGTCAATAGTTGAAAGGAACTGACTGTACTAGAGCATGCTTCCAAGATGAAGGATATACAGTTGTTAAGAGAGTGAAGAGAAAAAGACAGCAAAAGCACAAAAACCAGTTCATTTGCAATAACAGTCTATTATATAAGTAAATGACGTTTGGTAGCCATAATTCCAGTGTTCTGCTGCATGACTGAGCTGATGTGTGTCGGTTTATTCAACCTTGCACTTATACATGTGGTAAAGTTTTTGTAGTGTCTCATTTGTATTTAATATGGAATTTATTTGTTAACATGCTTCTTAAAGGGTTTTTGCTGTTGTGCTGGTTCTAATAAGCATCATTCTATACATTACATGTATTTTTGGAAGATAAGGTGGCTATGATAAAATTATATCAAAAGGGTGAAAAGGTTACCCCCAATGCTCATGCCTCTGGCTTGAGTCAAACAATGGTATCAACGTTAATGCCCAAGCCCTCAACGTCAATACAACTGTAGTCTCTTTCTTTTCCTCCTACAAGCACATTGACGTCACCAATCAGGTAATTTTTTATTTCATTATCATTAGCTTGCATTAAAATGTATACATACTATATATTCATTTAGTAGTCACCGTGGCTCAAATGGTAGCGTCTGCGACTCTGAGGCGTCAGGTCGAGGGTTCGCGCCCCGTCACGGTCTGAGGTTAGCAAGGGCATGCACTCAGGGTAAGATTACATCTGCCAAAACAAGTCCTTTGTAAGAGGGCAACTGTCCTAGCCCTTGGTTGAAAAGGGAGTCTGTGACGTAAAACCGGAACTATATATTCATTTAAAAACACTTAAAATATTTGTATTACTGAATGATGTTTATTATGTAATCGTCATTATGGGGTTGCTTATACAGGTTTATAGGGCGTCTAGGTAGTTTTTAAAGGGTATACAGGGAGTATTTTTTTCTAATCTTCCTTTATACAGTATTTGTTTAATTAAAAAGTAGGGGGTCCCTGATTTCTGACAGGGTTCCATTCATGACAGCTGTCATAACCTGGATTTCATTGTAAGTCGGAAAACACCTAAATTCGAACCTAAGTCCCCCCACCAATGCTAAAAATATAATCTAAAACATAGAAACATAATCTAAGTTTTAAATCTCAGACATTAAATTTGTAATAGTACACAATACAGTTTTGCTCACCTTTACTACTGTGGTTGGCTTGCATCTGGATAACTTCAGCCCCCATATCCAACTTAATGTCGAACGCCTTAACACCAGCCAATGAGCACAAGAACAATAATATGGCATACGAATGGGAAGTGGGTGATGCTTATTCTTCCCCCCTTTCCCAGTTTCTTGGCATTTAGCAACCTTTTTGCTTTCTCCTGCATCAACAAAGACTCACTGAGATGTGGCATCAATGCTGATCATCCAGACAAAGCACTAATAACATCTTAATTTCAATCATGTTGACAGTATGTAATCAACACGATAAACAATATGGCGGATGAGAGGTTCAGGTTCAGGGTTGAGAAGCAATGTCTTTACAACAGCGCTTCTCTTAAAAATGCATTCGTATTGTGTTGTCCTTTTAGTTTCTCTCTCTCTCTCTTCAAAATTTATATTAAATTTCCTTTGTTCTTCTCCTTTGTCTTTTTAAAAAAGTAACTGTCCTATTAGGTATTCTTCGTCCTAAATACATGACTATTGGAGCATGGGTTCTTTGGCTCTCAATTCGCTATAACCTGAACACCACAATATGGAATGATTAAGGTCAACTATCACACTATTGCACATTAAACATTTTGTATTATCGTTCTTGTGTCTATTTCTGTCTTCAAGTGTAAATTATTTGTTCTTGCTTTGTTAATAATAGCTAATGCTCGTCTGTTGTCGTATAGCTTTTCTTTACTTTCATTTCTGTTTCCATTTGGAGTAAATTTTTAAACTTTACTTTTCTTGTACATAATTTATCCAATTTCTAAGATCATTGCTTTTAATATTCCTTTTCATATATTGTTTCATAATATATTTCAGTTCTTCATAGGTGATATTTATTTTATCCATAAATAGTTTAGTTGATATTGCCCAATAATCGTTTTTCATGTTTTGTTTTTTGGCTATAACTTTTCGTGAATTAATTTTTTTTATATTTTTCTTACTTGAGGAAATATAACAAAATATATAAACAAATAAATAAATGAAACCATTACCTTGATATATACGTATAAAACAATGCTGGGTGACAATGTACAGTCAAACCTCCACATACGATCACATCCAACCACGAACAAATCGACCTACGATCACAATTTTCGGACATATTTTTAATCGACGTTCAAACAATTTTCGAGATATAAAAGCATATCTTCCTGGCAACAATGTGTTTGCCCTCAGATCTGCATTGGTGGCTGCACTGTGAGGATCGCATATTGTTCTTTCTTGTAGATTTCCAGATTTTTTTGGCTTTTTACTTTAAAGTAGCCCTCATTATGGCTCCCAAGAAGTGAAAAGTGTCAGTGGTAGTGACATTATAAAGCCTAAACGTATTACTGAGGAAACAAAGAGAGAAATAATAGCTAAAGAATAAAGAGGCCTTAAAGGCAGCTAATGTAGCTCAAGGAGTAACTATTTTAACGAAGCATAGGTCTCAAGAAATGGAAGAGGTAGTCAAATTATTGTTAATTTGGATAAATAGAAAAGCTTGCTGGAGGTAGTGTTAGCAAGGCTATAATATTCTCAAAGGTTCTACAGTTACATTTTAATTTAGTAGCGGCAACTCTGAGTGGTAGTGGCGCGAAAATTGACGAATTTAAAGCAAGTAGAGACTGGTTTGAAAAATTTCGTCGACGAACTAGAATTCATAGTGCTGTTAGGCATGGAGATGCTGCTAGTTCTGACCAAAAGGCAGCGGATGCCTATGTGGTAGAATTTGCTAAATTTATAGAAAGTGACGGTTACGTCTCGCGGCAAGTTTTTAACTGTGATGAAACAGGACTGTTTTGAAAAAATGCCTAGAAGGACCTACATAACCAAAGACGAGAAGTCACTGCCTGGCCACAAACCAATGAAAGGCAAGCTTACACTTTTATTGTGCACTAATGCAATTGAGGATTGCAAGATTAAACCTCTTTTAGCCTACCATTTTGAAAATCCCCGTATTTTAAGCACAATAATGTGTTGAAGGCTAGAGTTCCGGTAATGTGGTCAAATAGCAAGGCTTCAGTAACATGTATCCTTTTAATAAAATGGTTGACTGAAGTTTATGCGCTAGCTGTCAAGAAATATCTTGAGAGAAAGGTTTTCCACTTAGTGTCTTCTGATAATGGACAAAGATCCTGCACATCCTCCAAGTTTGGAAGATGTCCTTGATATCGAATACTTCATAAAAGTCAAATTTCTGCCTCTTAACACCACTCCTCTCCTCCAGCCCATGGACCAGCAAGTCATTTCTTTTTTTTTAAGAAACTGTATACAAAGGGTCTTTTTTCAAAGTTTCCAGGTCACCAACAACAGGGATTTTGACCCTACGTGAATTCTGGAAAGACCCCTTCAATATCCTCCCCTTCATAGGCCTCATTGACAAGGGATGGAAGGAGGTCTCTAAACGCACATTCCATCTGCCTGGAGGATACTTTGGCCAGGTTGTATAGCTGTTAGAGACTGAGGGTATCAAGCAGGAGACAGCTGTTAGTACGGTGAACAAGATTGTGGCCACGGGCAAAAGTTTGGGCTTTGAGGTCAATGGGGAGGATGTGGAGGACCACAAACAATAAGATCGTTTTCTTGTGCCAATACCAGTCAGAGAACCACCTTGCAAGAGAGAACATAGAGAGAAAGCACAAGAAATACCTGTACAGTTACCCAACGTTTTTTATGGAAGGAGACTCCTTTGAAGGAGTAGTCCTCCTCCTCCTCCTCAACCACCATCCACGTGTGCCAGCAACTATCAACCACAAAAGTAAAGATTACTACAGTTACCATATTTTATTTTAATACTAGACAGTATTTTTGTATAGTTAACATTTTTTTAATTCCATTCTATATAAAATAGAATAAAAAAAAATAAAAAAAAGGTATGTTTCTGGGGCTGGGAAATGGAATAATTTGTTTTACATTAATTTCAATGGGAAAAATTGTTTCCTGTTACAAACATTTCGACTTGCACATGGGGTTAAGGAATGGATCAAGTTCGTGACTAGAGGTACCACTGTATTCTATACGCCAACCTCAACAGACTTTTTTGCCTAAAGTTCGTATTTATTGCTATTTATTTGGTAATTTTGTAAATAAAGTAAATCTTACTACTTCTTATAACCAAATACATAAACACATAAATAAATAAAACCATTAACTTGATATATACGTATAAAACAATGCCGTGTGATGACGTATTCCGCTGGCCAACTTTAACTAAGTTTTTGGCATAAAGATCGTATTTACGGCTATGTATTTGTTATATTCGTAAATATATTAAATCTAATTCCTTCAAATAACCAAATACAAAAACAAATACATAAAAAAACAATTAACTTGATATATACAGGAATTGTAATGAAAATTAATTTATTGTTTACAAGAGTCTGCCTAAAAAAAAAATCAAAATTCTACTATATAACAGACATATTAAAATATGGTTGTAATGTTTTGTACTCACGTAAACTCATATCTACAATTCATATTATAATGTTCAATAAAAAATAAAACTGATCTTTAGAAATAAATATTTTTACCACATCTACGAAAGTATATTACAGAGATACATGTACAATAATAATGTTGTATTCTATAAAACAATACTTGATATATGTGTAGGGTATACAATACGAGATAAATATGAACACTGTTGGATCATTCATACACAGCTATGAGTTTGATAATTTTGTAAATAAATTCAATCTGATTCCTTCAAATAACCAAATACATAAACAAATAAATATGTAAAGGTATTAACTTTATATATACGAATACAACAGTGCTGCTAGCTGTTCAGAGCATTAAGTTTGTATTTATCACACAAGCCAGGTAGGTAAAAAAACTGATTTATTAATAATTTATGGGCCTCTGTTGTAATGGCAGAACATCGTAACTTAGGGATCACGTAACCCGGGGACTTCCTGTATATAATTATTGAATAGACACATTAAATTTTATGGAATTACATCTATGGGGTTTATTGGGAGTCTAGGTTGTTTTTAAATGGTATTTTCCAATTGAATAATCTTTACGTAAGTCATGACTTTTGGAACAAATTTAAGACGTATGCCGAGGTATTATAGTAATCTATTATTCAGGAAACCCTATCTTTGCTTTGTTTTACATAAAACTAAAATATAATCATCCTGTATACACCTGCTATGACCCATTACTGTTAGATTTTAGTCACCTACATCAGAACTAAATATGCATGGGGGCATAATGTATCTTAAATGTTATGATATTTTTAAACATTTTACAGATTAAATTAAGGCATGTGTCTGGGAAAATACTATAATGCCCTTAACAAGAACCCACATCAGTTAATGTTCTGCACTTAACAAGAGACCACATCAGTTATATCTTTTGCCTGCTACTTAAAGTCAGGAAAATATATATATTATACCACTCATCTGTTGAACAAATATCAGGTTGAGAGAAAAAATATGCATGTGACACATCACTGATGCATAAAAAAATCTATATAAATACTCTTCTCATATTTTTACTTGATTTTTTATCAGTCTAACAATTCAACAAGAATGTAAACATCAGTACGCAATGAAATATAGAAATTACTAAGCTGCACTTCATTCCACTTTAATCCCTGAGATATAGATAAAAAATAAAAGTTACCATAATTAGAACTTGTAAAGATATAATTTCTTACTGATTATAGCATTGAATCAATTTGATAGTTTAGCTAAAAATCCATAAAACTCATTTTTTGCACTATCTACAATGTAATTAAGTGCCCTCTGTATTTGCTAACACAGTTAAATATATTCAGTACATTCAGAATACATTTCTTAGACTAGCATATGGCATTACCATAACTTGGGAAGAATACCCCACATCATGTAACTTTTATTCAAACTTAGTAAACTTTCTCATTTTAATGCACTGTTAAGGATCAGGAATAGTTTAATGCACGTTGTCACTGTTCAGCATCACATCAATTTACTAGAAACAACGTTTATTTCACTTCATCATGAAAATACAGTTCTATTAATATATATATTCACACTTTTACACAATTCCTATCACTGGAGCAGAGAAACATCACTCTTGGTTGGAAAAAAGTAAACGCATTCTTATCTCACTATAGTCTCAACCTCAGTGTAATAAGGAAACTTTCTTCAATAATATAAACAGCTTTAATGCCTTTGCTAAAATAAGAAGGAAAAGAGAGGAGTACGTTAAACAGTCTCAGTATATATATGTCGCACTGTAATATAGTAATGCCTATCAGAGAAAAAACTCAAATCATTTCCACATCTGGAAGTACTACAGTATTTCTTTTGCTGCATGGATCATAAAATTACATACCACTTAAAATTAATATCACACAATCAGGTTGAAATCAAAGGAAACATGTTTTACTTATTTCCAAAATGAAAAAAGTCGAGGCTGTTTGGTTTTAATAAAATTAATTTTGTTAAGATTTTAATTTCATTTCATTTTTTACGCTTTATGACGCAAGTAATATTTATAACTATTTGCAAAATAAAAGCTCGCCAACTTGCTCCACCTTGATTTTATACATGAACTCACTTTAGACAATATGTGACCATTGCACATATCACAGCATAATGCACAATATGGGTAACTATAAACACAGTTCACTGTCAATCCTGTATAATAAAGTACCAGTAATGAAACACTAATATAACAAAGTTGATTGACTAGTGATGGAACACTTCGCTTTATTATATATAATTATCTACCCACAATGTCTGTTTCACTACATGACATTGCTGTACTTTCCAACAGTTCATCTGAGTTTCTTCTATCTACTTTCCCTAATTTTTCAGAACTCACAGGATGCTCTACAACCACGGAGAGTGATGGTACTTGCTGAGAAGACTGCAAATAACATTGTTCATGTCTTTGTATGTTGTGATTGTTGTTCTCTATAAATGAACTTTCCATTGCAACCTGCAAACAAATATGTCCATAATAAGTTACCTCTCAGGACCTATACCATTATAATGCATACATATACACAAACACATAATTGTCAGATTGTTAACAGACAACTGGACATTATGCCAACTGAACATTACGCCTACCACCACCATGCCTACTAGATATTACGGTTAACAGGCGAAACTCATAGGGCTAGCACATTTATTTCATTTTATCTCACTTTCATACTGCATACAGAATTAAATTTTATTTACATTGTTTTAAATTTTGACAAATAATAATAAAATAAGAATAAAATCCATACATATAAATACATTCTTGGGATAAGTTATGTTAGGTTAGGAAGGTCAGCTTAGGTTAAATTTATTTCAAATAGTTTCACTATAAACTGAATTCTCAGTCTAAGAGTTTCTATTTTAAGTGTTGTGAAATGTCTGTTAGCCATAATTTCTATTAGCCGTAATATCTTGTAGGCATGCTGGATGCAGGCAAACTGTCCATAGGGACATTGTCCAGAAGGCTAACTGTCCGGGTACCTTGTCATATATCTTTGATTTCTATAAGGATGAAGTTCTTAAAACTGCTTAACCAAATGCCACACTCAAGTAACTCTTGATAAATACTTTAAAAATTAAAATATATATGGATGATTTCAAGGTTGGTACATCTAATGTTTCTGAACGTTTTAGACATATACAAGTTATATGCTCAAATACAGTGCAATTCAAGATAATTTCTTATCCTTTAATATCTGTGTCTTACAATTCTTTACAGATATGTTAGTGCATAATAATGTTGATGGGTGGGTACCCAGAGGCTATGATGTAAACAAGATATTTTTCTCCCTTACCTTTTCCCTTCCCAAGGGAGCCACAACTACTCCCTGATGTGATAAATAACCATTTTGGGTTTGTCCATTATTTTGACACTGTGGCAACATGTATGCAGTAGTTTCTCTGTGAATATGACGAGCAGTATCTTCATATTTCGTTGTTCTGACATTGTCTAGGAAAAAATTATTATAAGAGGATACTATGAATGAAATGTACAAAAGCTTTAGACTGTTCATGTACATATAAGATTGCAGTTTTATAGAAATAGTACTTACTAATTTATCAAAACGGATTTAAAATATGTTATATAGTTTTATTTATACTTAGAGGCCAATATACAGGAGTTTATGCAAATACCTGAGTTATGAAGCTGTTTCATTAATAACTTACCATGTCTTTTAATGTATTCATAATATATATTTACTTGGCAGGGGCTAGAAGATGACAGAAACTACTACCCTCTCATCAACAACCTTATTATAACTTTACTCATTTATCCCTCTCTCACAAAGGAAAGAAGTGAGCTTAAGTCATGTCCTTTTGTAAGGCAGACCAGTCTGCTAAACGCCTATGGACATTTTCTTTTAATGAAATTAATGAATTCAAATACAGAGCAAAGTCTAATTGCCATGCTGATCTGATATCAACATGATATTGATTATGGTGAGTAAATGCTGCATCAAAAAGACACTGGAGCAGTGGTTCTTCATAATGTTACACATACTATATTGTTGATACACTTTTAATTACTAAAAGCATATGAAGAAAAGGCAATTGTAAACAATCATTCTAATCTTGTAGATACACTTATATAACCTGTAGACCCAATTCAGCTTAATGCTCGTATATTATATCTATATAGCTTTTCTTCAATTTCCATATTTTCAAAAGTAGCACCAGTTTTTAAATCTAGTTAACTTAAAAGTCATAGTATCTATACTAAAATCACCATTTAACAGACTCTTCACAACCTATCAGTGATCTACCCTTTACAGATTACATTATTTGCTCTCTTTGTGAATATCAGAGTTTAGAGATCTGTAGCCCCAGCAAAGAGCATTCACAGTGCCGTTTAAGCAAGTTTTACGAGCAGGTCCCTATAAGTATGGAAAACTCTTTTACACAAATATTATAAAAGCATTCTAAAGCAAAGACAGAGTTATTACAAAATATAATATATATATCTTACCTTATTCTTGAGATTTATCAACTGGTTAATGCATGTAAATAATCATTTTTATGACATTAGATATCTGAATATTAGATGGCTAATTATAACTAGCATATTAAATATAATATTCACTTATATATACCTAAACGCCTTTGATAACTGCTTTTGCTACTAAAATTGATAGTTGCCACATTAATCTTAATACTGTTGTCAAGAGTAAACTACCAAAGTATAGCGACAGGGTAAATTGTTTTTCAATATTAAGGTGGCTAATAGTAGTTATACACTTATATAAAATATGGACGTGAACAAAATCATCAAAAATATATTTTAAACATCTCTATCTAGGAAACATGAGGGTAAATTTCCAACAGAATTTCGTGGAATATTAAAAGACGCACGAGACCTAGCTAAGAGATATAAAAACTATGTTTTATGTCATTGAAGATAATGAAAGTCTCCTGTCGCATTTTTCAAGCTGTTAAAAAAAAAAATAATTATATATAATATATATATATATATATATATATATATATATATATATATATATATATATATATATATATATATATATATATATATATATATATATATATATATAATAAGAGTTTACTATGCAAATCAAACAATAGCATAAGCACTATGTAAAAGTTTCTATAGCCTGCAATGTACCTGTTAAACTTGAAGATTCCAATCCATATTAATGAATAAACCGGAATTAATTTGTTTTAATACACAACTACGTATCCTATGTCTCATCAAAGTCTTGAAATCAATATAATACTGTAGCATATTATTTATGTCTGATAGTGCACCAGATTTCAAGTAGGAAACAAAGTTGGTACGTGAAAGCTGCGCATAAGAGAAATAAAAATTTCTGCCACCTTACCTTGACTCTCGTTCCTATTTCTGCAAGCATAAATAATTGAAGAAATAATAACAATCAGCAGGAGAAGACCCAAAACAGCTCCAAGGATAAGGTACAAATAAATATTTGAGATATTTAGGTCGTCACTCTTCACAATGGGAATAACCTCACTGACGAGCACCGGAGATAACGTTGTACTTACTGTCAGTCCTGGTAAAAAGTATATTGAGACAAATGTTAACAAAGCTTGCTATAAAGAATAAGAAAATTAAAAAATTACTTTTGTTCAAGAGCATAAATCCACTAAGGAAATGCCTAATGTATCTTTCTTTTTTAATTTTATTTATACCTGAGAAATAAAATATTACTCAGTCTCTAAAAAGCTTATCATTATCATCACACTACGAGTTCTTAGTTGATTATGATTAGTTTTACCAAGCATATACCAAACAACACAGAGTTTTTGAAATATTTTTCAATGGATGCCTTTTACTCTTGATACAATGGCAGCCTCCACCAAAGGCACACTGAAGAGTGTAACTTTGTAAGCTATTAAAATCATCCATGGTGGTGAGGGAGAAAGAATTGTGCCCTTATATGCCTTGCTTTTTATAAAGGAAAACTAAATAGATATGTCTATTAGTGGGATAGACACATTCGCAGTCATATTCCATACAAGTTTTAGTAACAGACTCAAAAGGATAGGAAAGTGGAGGACCGACAGTGCTTTCTTATCAGATTTATTTATTTTTCCCTTAGTGCAGAGAGAGAGTGAGGATTGGCTTGGCATGGGCAAGCCCTGCTAACTCAATTTATTTTTTTAATCGTTGTGGGTACGCAGAGGAATATGGCATCTTGTTTGAAAAACTATATATTTAAATAAAACTCCTGCATGACATACCTGCTACATTCTTCTTGTGTATAGCTGAGAAATCTGAAGCTCCAGCAAGATTGAAGCACTGCATTTTGAAGTTATACGAAACATTAGCTTTCAAGTGAGAAATAACATAGAATCTTGCCTTAGGGTCCAGCACAGTCACCTATAATATTTGAAGGTAACATACTCCATCAAATCAGGTGGACAGCTAATCAAAAATAATTAATACTATGAGAACACCTGAAGATATACACTGCTTCATCAGCAAATTTGAAATTAAAGTCAAATGAAAAAGGTGAGAGACGATATGGAGTTTTATATAAACTGGAATTGTACAAGGCAAAAACATTCAGTAGCATTTCCGTGATATGTACGAGTTCCTTCAATTGTTCATCGGTTTACTACTATACTTATGTCATGTAGATTCACTTTTACTCACTTTGGTGTAATCCCCAGCAATTGTAGATTCTCGATAGTTAATGAAGAATCCCTCAACAGGTACACCTGAGCTCTCTTCATACTCCCAGTCAATCTTAACAGCAGTTGGGCCTTGAGGTAATAAGCTTTTTATTGTAGGAGGATAAACAGGACGATGAATGGCTATATCTTTCTCTAGCAAGAAACGTCTAGAGTTCTTACCCAGCTTGTTATCATTGTTAGCATACACAGCAGCAATACGAAATCTGCAAAACAGATGATATATTATTATAAGGTTATACACAACTTTCTCGTCATAATATATAATGGGGAAGCAACTTCCTCAAGAAAAGGTAATATGTTGAAGCGGCTGAAACAAAGATAAAAAACCAAGCTGTCTTTGGTTATACTGTCTTTTGAAAGTTCATGCAAATATCATATTAATATGTAAAGATATATAAGGGATAAAGCTTTGTGTTAGAACTGTCTTATAATGTAAGTTTAAACACTCAAGCTGTACACTGAAGGCTATTAAGCTTTAATGATATATATGAAATTTTATTTTGTTATATTTTACATGATTTTAAAGGTATATTATATCAAATACATCAGTGAAACTCATTAACATTGACAAACTGAATGGGTACGTTATATAAATGGATGGAGACTAAGTAAATTAATATATCTATATACAAATTTAACTATGACAAATGTGGTGTTTACCTATATACTCTGCCGGTTTCAAGTCCAGTCACTTCATAGCTATTGATATGGGAAGGTATATCTTCATCTACAGTCATCCAACGGCTACCACGATTTCCATTTGATGGAACTTCTTTGTACTGGACCTGAATAAATTAGTGTGATAATAGTAAAACTTTACATCATTAAGTGTCACTAGAATAAATCATAGGTTGGGTAAAACTTACAAAGTACTTTTAGCCAATATCTTACAGTATCTGCATTTCCAAAGAACGTGTTATATTTAGGCCACAATCAATACAAGCTTCTCTTCATAAAGTACTACCCATAAATATCAAAATCTGAGTGAGGTCATTTCTAATGGTTATCTTCATCATGAGATAACAGCAATATACCCAAAGTCAAGAAAATTAACACTGTCATTGCTACACACTAACAATATATTTCAAATAAATTATTTTTCATAGGACAATAATAATTATGCTATCATTTGAAAATATACTTTCATACAAAATACCACAAGCTACAAAAAACTTGCAGAGTAGCTACCATTGTATAAAGAAGGAAGAAGAATTGCAAATATCAAAATAAAGGAGAGTAATGATGAAATATGTTGAGTAATAAAAAAATTATATTAATAATAATACAGTAATAATAATATTAATATTAATAATAATAACCCAACCACTGAGGGGGGCAAGCCAGCCTCAACTTAGTGCCGATCCCAAGTCCAGGTAAATGGGGAGGGTTGGCGGCAGGAAGGGCATCCGGCCATAAAAATTTTGCCAAAACCAATATATGGCCAGTACAGATAACGAGAATAGTCACCATACTAGGGCGTTCCCTGTAGGCGACACGTTGGGGCTTCGCCTGACCCCTCCGGAAAGACAGCAAGGGCTACCCAGTACTGGGCGGGCTGGGTTAAAGAGGCAAGCTCGAGGGAGAGTGTCAGATGAGGTGCTGCGGGTAAGCACTCTTAATGTGGGGACGATGACTGGGAAGGGGCGAGAATTGGTGGACCTGATGGAGAGGAGGAGAATTGGAGTGCTGTGTGTGCAGGAGACCAAGTGGAAAGGAAATAAGGCGAGGGAACTGGGTGAGGGTTGCAAATTGTTCTATAGTGGAGCAAATGAGGAAGGGAGGAATGTGTAGGAATAATACCATCCAAAGACCTGAAGGAAAGCTTACTTGGTGTGAATAGAAAGAGTGACAGAATTATGAGTTTAAAGCTGGGACTGGGAGAAACGGTAGTCAATGTGGTATGTGCCTATGCCCCACAAACTGGTTGTACAGCGGAGGAGATGGATGTATTTTGGGAGGAGATGGACCAGGAACTTAGAACAATTCCTATAAGGGAGAGGGTAATTTTGGGAGGAGATCTAAATGGCCACTTGGGAATTGGGAGGGCTGGGATAGGTAGAGTTCATGGGGGCTGGAGGGTGGGCGAGAGAAATGAGGGGGGAAAGAGAGTGATTGATTTTGCAGTGGCATTTGATCTGGCATTGGTCAACACATTCTTTGAGAAAAAGGAAAACAGATTGATTATATACAGTTGTAGTGGGAGGGAGAGCCAGACAGATTTATTGTTGTGTAGGAGAGACCATCTGAAGGAGATCAGCAACTGTAAAGTAATATATGGGGAGAGTGTAGCAGAGCAACATAGGATAGTAGTAACTGATTGCAGGCTCAGGAAATGTAGGAAAAGTAAGAAGCCGAGGATGGACCCAGAGATAAAGTGGTGGAGATTGAAAGATGCAGAGCTGAGAGCTATATTTAAGGGAGGAGTGTTGGAAGCGATAAGGTTGCATGAGGATGTACAAGAATGGTGGACAGAGAATAGTAAAGTGATTTTGAGGGTTGGTGAAGAGGTACTTGGAAAGTCATCAGGAAGGAAACCCCCAAATGATAAAGTCATGGTGATGGAATGAGGAAGTGCAACAATGGGTGAAAAACAAGAAAGAAGCAAAGAAAAAGGCAGATTTATCAGGCCTGGAGCAGGATGAAGAAGAGTACCAGCAGGCAAAGAAGGAGGCAAGGAGAGCAGTAGCAAAAGCAAAGGCAGAGACATTGAATGAAGTCTATGAAGAGCTGGAAACACCAGAAGGAGAGAAGAAAATATGGCGAATTGCCAAGGCTCGAGATGCTGCATCCAAGGACTTGACCCAAGTAAGACAAGTAAAGGATAACCATGGAGTAGTTCTAGCAGAAGAGGATGAAATAAAAAGCAGATGGGAAACTTATTTTGAAGGCTTACTAAATGAAGAGAACCCAAGAGCAGTATTTGAAGATGGACTTCTAAATGAAGCAGTTACAACAACAGTGGCTAGAAGAGAGGTAGAGCGGGCAGTAAGGAAAATGAAAAATGGAAAGGCAGCAGGACCTGATAAGATGCCAGTGGAAGTATGGAATAGTCTTGGAGAGGAAGGCATAGATATCTTGTGGGACTTAATGCAAAAGATCTTTAGTCAGGAAAAGATGCCAGAGGAGTGGAAAGGAAGCCTAATCATCCCAATCTATAAAGGGAAGGGAGACATTCAGGAGTGTGGAAACTACAGAGGTATAAAGTTGTTAAGTCATACTATGAAGATATGGGAGAAGATCATAGAGAGGAGACTCAGAGAGGTAACGACAATTGGGAATGAACAGTTTGGCTTCATGCCTGGAAGAGGGACAGTGGATGCCATATTTGCCTTGAGACAAATGATGAAAGAGCATTGGGAGAAACAGAGAGGCCTGCATATGGTCTTTATTGACCTGGAAAAGGCATAAGATCGAGTACCATGTCAAGAGGTGTGGAGGTGTATTAGAGAAAAGGGAGTCCCCGAGAAATATGTTAGAATCATCCAAGATATGTATGAGAGCTGAGGCAAATGTTAAGAGCAGTGTGGGCTTGACGAAAAGTCTCTCAATAAATGTTGGTCTGCATCAAGGGTCTGCTTTGAGTCTATATCTATCTGATCTGGTCTTGGATATAGTAACCCAGGGTATTAGAGATCAGTCACCATGGTGTATGCTCTTTGCAGATGACATTGTACTGTGTAGCAACAGACGAGAGGTAGTGGAGGAGACGCATGAGGCGTGGAGAAGAGTGATGGAGGATAGAGGACTGAAAATCAGCAGGAAGAAGACAGAGTACTTGAGGTTGAGAGATGATGAGGATGGGGAGGTCAATTTGCAGGGGGAGGAGTTGAAAAGTTCAAGTATTTGGGATCAACAGTAGCAGAGGATGGTGACCTGGAGTCAGAAATAACCCACAGAATACAAGCGGGATGGATGAACTGGAATAAAGTGTCTGGGGTGCTGTGCGACAGGAGAATAGGAATTAAGTTGATGGGTAAAGTGCATAAGACAGTTGTGAGACCTGCGATGACGTATGGAGCAGAGACATGGGCAATAAAGATGAAACAAGAGAAAAAACTGGATGTGGCAGAGATGAGGATGTTGAGATGGATGTGTGGGGTGACAAGAAGCGATAAGATCAGAAACGAGGTAATTATAGGTACCTCAAAAGTTAGAGAAATATCAGATAAGATACAAGATAGTAGACTAAGATGGTATGGTCATGTCGTTAGGAGGGATGAACAATATGTTGGGAGGAGGGTGATGGAAATGGATATACAGGGTAGGAGAAGGAGGGGGAGACCAAAGCGAAGGTGGATGGATTGCATCATTGACGACCTGAGGTCTAAAGGTTTGTTGGGTGATGAGGTATGGGACAGAAACATATGGAGAACACTGGCCAGAAACATCGACCCCACATAAAAGTGGAAAAAGATGTAGACGAAGAAGAAGAAGAAATATTAATAATAATAAAAATAATTATAACAATAATAATAATAAAAATAATAATAATCATAATTATAATAATTCATTAATTTGCATACTAAGAAAAAGTATTCTTTTACTTGGCTCTTCAGTGTACAGGTCATACCAGTATAGATTTCGTTATCCCTCACAATCAGGGATTTCCCTTTTATTCACCTCTTATGAAAGGTAGATATTGTATGTGTGGATTTCTTTCTCCTCAACCACTATGAATAATGACTATAACAATAATGAATTTGCATTCAAACATTGTGCCAGATATCACCAAAGAGTAACACGGGGAGAGGAACTGCCAGCTCTCTGTTGCCCTATATATTTTGCAAAGCATCTGATTTTCTAGCCCAGTTACTGCCTCTTACAATTTGAAGGTAGACATATAATCAAAATAATATATATAATTACATATAGACTTACAAAAGAGTACATGGTTTTAAAAAGCAAAATAACACTTACTCTATATTCATAGAGGTAATTGTCATATTAAAGTTTGTTCACCTATTGCAAATATATACACATTATGTGTGACTCGAATAAGTCACTACAGTATATTTTTGACAGCCTAAAACAATAAACAGGAGGTCTTCGTAGAAAGTCGTTCCGAGTTATGTCATTTTATTATTACGTTGGAGGCCAATAAATAATTAATAAATTAATTTTTCAACCTATGTGGCTGGTGCAGTAAATTCAATCCACGTGCGCTGAACAGCTAGCAGCACAGCTGTATTCGTATTTATGAAGTTAATGGCTTTATTTTTTTATTTGTATATATATTTGGTTATATCAAATTTAGAAAAAATGCCAACCACATAGCCATAAATACGATTTTATTTGAAATACACACGAATACACAGCTAGCAGCACAGCAGTATTTGTATTTATCAAATTAATAACTTTTATTTTTTTATATGTTTATATAATTGGTTATATTGAAGGAGTATACTGAATTTAAAAAAAAATACCAAACACATAGCCGTAAACATGATTTTATTCAAAATAGTTTGTTGAGCGTCGCGTGGCATAAGAAGAAGAAGAACCACCACTCAGTTTATTCTCACCTACATATTGTGCCTTGTGTTTATCTGCTAACTTTTTTGCTTCGCTTGTGTTTGCTCGTTACTGACATTACTAAGTCTCCCAAGCATGTTGGTGATAGTTATGAATGGCAGTGTTATGAAGAAAAGAAAGGCCATTACCATGGAAATAAAAAATGAAATAGTAAAACACTCGGAAAAAGGAGAAACAACACTGGCCGCAATATCTGATTAGCCCAAATGACCGTGGCCAGAATCATCAAAGAAAAAATCGCATCTGTGACCACGAGAAAGATTCGACTCCTATGATGTCCACTGTGATCACTAGGAATCGAAGTCGCCTTATAGTCGAGATGGAGAAATTGCTAGTGCTTTGGCTTGAAGACCAGAATTGATGGTGTATCACAGTGAGCCTCTAGATAATACAGGAAAAGGCTAAAATATTGTTTGAAGCCTTTAAAAAGAGTTTGTGGGTAGTAGGGCTTTGTTTAATCGTTTTAAGGCTCATGATAATTTGCATAAGAGTGCAAGCTGATGAGGAAGCAGCAATAATGTTTCCTATTGCTTTGGCTGAGACAACAAGAGAGCGAGGTTAACGTACCGAACAGGTATTTAATGTGGATGAGACTGGCTTATTCTGGAAGCGTATGCCTAGTCGTTCATAAATTGCCAAGGAGGAGAAAACAGCACCAGGACATAAAGTCAGCAAGGTGAGACTGACTTTGCTTTTGGAAGCTAATGCTGCTAGAGACTGTCAGCTGATGCTCTTGTTTGTTTATTAGGCAGAAATCTAAGGGAATTTGGAAGGGTTAACTGCCAGTCATCTGGAAGTCAAACAAGAAGGCTTGGATAACCCTTCAAATATTTGAGGACAGGTTCAGCAACAATTTTGTGCCTGAGGCAGAGAAATACTTTGTTTCCAAGGATCTGCCCTTTAAGGTGTTGCTAACCCTGGACAATGCCCCTGGTCACCCTGCCCATTTGGATGACTTTCATCCTAATGTAAAGGTGGTTTACCTTCCACCTTTTAACACTTTCCTGTTACAGCCAATGGATCAGGGAGCCATTGCCTCTTTCAAGGCCTATTACCTCTCATGACAATTGCTATGGCTCTTAGGGCAAATGAGAAGGTCAAGAACTTGACTCTCAAGGACTTCTGGAAGTCGCACAATTTTCTTCAAGCTGTGAAGAATATTGCTGATGCTTGGGAGGAAGTGATGCAAACGAGCTTGAATGGGGTATGGATAAAAGGTTGCCCCTATTTTATGAATGACTTCCGAGGCTTTGAAGAGACAGTTGAGGCTCTAACCAAGAACGTAGTTGTCATGATTAAGGAGACCAGATTGGAATTGGAGGCTGATGATATATAAGAGCTTCTGGAATCTCATGGCGAGGAGTTATCTACCAAGAACCTCATTCAACTGGAGAAGCAGATGATTAAAGAGGAGGAAGAACTACCAAGCCCAGAGCCCAAGAGATTCACAAACAGGGTATTGGAGGAAACGCTTGCCCTGGTAGAGGAACTGTTGGCAAAGCTCAAGGCTCTGGACCCCAACATTGCCAGGTACACTAAGGTCAAGAGAAGGATCAATGATGCCCTGCAGTGTTACAAGTAAATATATGGGGAGAAGAAGAGGGCATCCATCCAGTCTTGCCTTGACCAATTTTTCGTAAAGGTAGAACCCCCAGCAACAGACTCTGTACCCTCTACCTCTCTAGGCTCACTTGCCCCAGTACCTCCATTATGTTCTTTTGCCTCTCCAGACTCACCTGCCCCAGTCTCCTCAACACCTGCCTCTCCAGCCTCCGCCTCCTAATAAGCCTGTCTCTCCCTCCCTTGCAACGCCCCTTCCAGCGAGCACCACACGAGTAAAGGTAACCAATATTTTACAGTATACTGTACTGTAATGAAATTTTACTATATTTATGTTTTGGGGTACACAAGTAAAGGTAAAAATACTGTCAAGCCTAGTTTAACTATTTTTACATAGATTAAGAACTTAGATTATTTTTCTATGTTTTAGATGATATATATTTAATACTGGTTGGGGGTCCTAGGTTCGAATTTAGGTCTTTTTGCATTATGTCAAAATTCGACTCAAGTCAGCTGTCAGGAAAGGAACCCTGATGTTAAATGGGGACCCCCTGTACAGGATTTCATGAATGGGGCTTTCAGTCTGCATCATGTATAATAATACTGTACAGGGTATCCCCGGCTTAGGTGGTGCCAGACTTACGATGTTCTGCCATTATGACAGAAGCCTATAAATCATTAATAAGTCAGTTTTTTGAGCTACCTGTCTTGTGTGGTAAATACAAACTTTGCATGCTGAACAGTTTGTGGGCGTGGTGGACGAATACACAGCTAGTAGCACTGTTGTATTCATATATATAAAGTTAATGGAATTATTAATTTATTTGTCATATAGCTTTTCTTCATTTTTCATTTCATTACCAAACAAAGTTTTTTGTAAGGATTGTTGCAGAAAATACGACATTATTATTTTACAAGTACCAGTGTAATATACTTTTGTAGATGTGGTAAAAATATATATTATTAATTTCAAAATAATAAATTTATATTTTTATTGAATCATTATATTACGAATTGCAGATATAATTATACGTGGCTACGAAACATTACAACCATATATTAAAATGTCCATTATAGAATAGTAGAATTTTTATTTTATTTTTTTAGGCAGACTCTTGTACACAATAATATAGTTTTCATTAAATTTCCCGTATTTATCAAGTTAAAGGTATTATTTATTTATTTACGTATTTGGTCATTTGAAGGAATAATATTTATTTACAAAATTACCAAATACATAGCCATCAATATGATCTTATTAGGTTCAGGTTGAGAAGCAATGCCTTTACAAGGTCGTTTCTCTTAAAAATATATTCTTCTTGTACTTATTGTGCTGTCCTCTTGGTATCTCTCTTTCAACAAAATGTATATAAAATTTCCTTTGTTTTTCTATTTTTCAAATAGTACCTGTCCTGTCAGGTATTCTTCATCTAGAATATATGGCTGTCTGAGCACGGGTTCCTTGGCTCTCAATTTGTTGTAACCTATACACCACACATTAAATACTTTTGCACAGTAAACAATTTGTATAATAATTCTTGTATCTATTTCTATCGTTCAATTGTAAGTTATTTGTTCTTGCTTTGTAAAAAATAACTGATGCTGGTCTATTGTCATACAGCTTTTCTTCACATTTCATTTTATTTGCAAGTATTGTTTCAGAGAATACCACATTATTATTTTACAAGCATAAGTTGGATATGGGATTGATGATACAAGGAGTAAGGGTAAGCAATACTGTATAAAGTACTTTTACAATTTTCATGTCTTAGATTAAGAACTTAGATTATATTTCTACGTTTTAGATTATTTACTTTTAGTATTGGTAGGGGGATCTAGGTTCGAGTTTAGGTGTGTTCCAAATTACAATGAAAACCGGGTTATGACAGCTGTCAGGAAAGGAACTCTGTTGTATTAGCATTCAGAGAGCAGAAAATAAATTCTTGCATCTAAAAACTATAAAAAATGCACTCACACTTTGCAAATCTGATTAAATATATTTGATGAGATTAAAATTATTTCTGAAAGGTAATGACTGAGTAAAAATACTTGAAATACACCTCAAATCACTTATAGAGAGGAAATAGAATAATCAAATTATATCAAAATGTGCTCCAAAGAACAATTTTATAAAACAACTGAGATCTAATACAGTATAAGGAAACCCAACAGTAACATCAAACAAATCTAGAAAATAAATTGACATAATAAATGACACTGGTACTATAATTGGCAAAGAATCAAATATCTAAAAGCATAAAAACTACCATGTAGTTATTGTATCAAAATTACCTTATAAAAGAGCACAGGAAGACCTCTTGTGTTTGTGATATCCCACGTAACCATTACCGACTCATCAGACACTTTTCTCATTTTGGGTTTTGATGGAGGAACCATAACCCCTATTATAAAACAAAACATAAGACTATTGAGAAACTGTGCTATATGATGAAGTGTTAGATATGCATAAAAGAAGCAACACTATTATAAAGGAAAATAATAAAGCAGGAGGAATTTTATTTCAAATAAGGTAATATCATGAGTAACCATAAAAAGACAAAATGCATAAGAGGGTGAGGAACACAAATATTCAAGTAAATGTTAGGATATACAGTATAGAACCATTGTCAAATTGTAAATCTGAGATTAAAATAAAATGTAAGATGATCAATATTCAACTCAAGGTCTTTATGTAGATGAAGAACTGTCAAAAAACATATATATGAACTTTGTTCTTTCATTATAATAAATGCCTCTTCAAAAAGAAAAAATCAACTATGAAGTGCAAGTATATATTTATATGTTACCATACTTGACAGTATACAGTATTTCTTTTTCAGCATTTATGTACCAAAGCTGATGTTAGCATTGACACTGTTATCAAACAATCCTAGAGTAATTATAATACCAGAGAATTTTACTTATTGTTCTAATAACAAACCTTTTCTCCCTTTTTTCCAAGAACCCCCCTTTTCTGTTGACTCCGTTGCTTCTTCCCCTTTTTCTTCACTCATTTGAATAACTGATGGGCTGGGTGTTCTGCTCTCATTTCTTACTCCACTTTGTCTGTGTCTAATGCTCCCTCTCCTATGACCTCTTCCTTTACCACGCCTAGGTCCAGTGTGTCGTCCATAACCATGCCTTCTTTCACTGGGTATGCGATCTGAAGAGTATTTTTTTTTAACAAGATGCCATATCCTGCTGATGCCAAGAGGGTGGCCACAACAAATCAAAAATGGGAGTCAACAAACCCTGCACATTCTCACTGCTTCTATCAGCTATTTTGTGGCAGAAAAAGTTATTTTAGAGAGGAAGAGATCACTAATCTTCTTGCTGCTACCCTGGGTGTCGTTAGAGCAAACTATAATAGTTTGTTCTATCGATACATGTGGACTTCAATTGAAGAATTATTCCTCCCTTGCCAGAGGGATTAAACTTTAAATCTATAATTAAATATTATCGACTTGACTATTTTTTTTGTCTATTATAATAATATAAAAAACTGAGAAACTACTATATTGTACTTCCCCAGCCCCTGAAAATTATCATAAATTTTTTCATCATTGGTATCAGCAAAACAAGATGTAAGTCTTGCAATTAAAAATATACAAGTAGCAGATGCATAAAGTTTGTGAGAATTTAAGTTACATTTACTGGATTTAGAGAATAATGCTCATATTCTTAGAAAATACTACATTTTCATTTTTTTAATTTACAACAAAAATACTAGTTAAAGATAACTGTTTAGAAGGCAAAGTTTCTAAAATATTTAGTAAATGTTTACTTACCCATATTAGGATTAGTGGGCCCAGGATTAGCAGTAATAGTCATGGGAACAACAGTGATGATGGCCACACTTTGTACACTTCCCTCGGGGTTATGAGCAAAACACTGGAAGATGCCAGCATGCTTTTTCTCAACAGATCTGATGGTTATTCCAGCCTCTAGAATACAATATTTTTAAATCATTGGGAGTAATTTTTTACCCACAATTTTAATTATGTAAAAAGCGTGATAGAGCATTATTATGGTATTACTGATATATAATATTTCAAAAGAATACCAATGATCTATTTACAATTAATTACTATAAAAAATACACAATCATCACACATGATATGACTAAAAAGATACATAATGCTTTTATATACAAGAAATACTAGTGATCAATAAAAATGGAGAAGAAAGAGATGGGCAAAAGACCATTTACAAGAGATAATACCGAACTCTCTTCTATACTGTTGCTAAATTATGCATAAGATCTGTAAACATACAATGCAAAGATATCAGCATATAAGTAATTCACTTAATACATGTAAATACCTTAGATAGACCTCTGAAGTAATCATTATATTTGCACAGAGATAATATATCAAACAGATAATAATGTAAAATAAAGAAGGCACGACACACTATGGAGAAAAATGAAGAAGCCTTTATACAATATGCATCAGAGACGTAATTACCCTTAATAAGGATATTGCCATCATTCCTGACAAGGCCTCCATTAAAGACCCACATGACTTTGGGCTTTGGATTACCAGCTGCTCGACACGTTAAACTTAACTCATTGCCTTCCTCTACCTCCTGAGAGGTTGGGGGTATCACTATGTATGGAGGCTCTGAAAAAAGAAAGATGATGTACTCCATATAAAAAGCCAAAGGATAAGGTACTTCCTTACTTTGGGTATCTACAAAGAGGCTATATTTTAAACATAATAGAAAATCTTAAAAACAACTTGGTCTTGAGTAACAATCTAAATGTATACTCTTTACGTATAGCTCTTCAATAATAAGTGCTTTCAAATAATTTTTAAAACATCCAGTGGAGGGGTGGATGATATTTTTGTCTAATTAGCTTAAGATTGCAGAGCTTCCTCAGGCAATATGACGAAAAGTTACGAATTTTTATCATACTGGATTTACGTTTAACAATTTCAAGAATATTTTGTTTCAGTATATTTAATCAGATGAACCTTGAAACCAAGTGTTTGCATTCCCAAACCAAAAATTAAAGTTTGAGCATGAGTTATTATCGAAATTTTTTCCTATACCCTAAAAGATATGGGTGTAGACATTGCTACTGTAGGTCTTTCCATCAGTATAGACATATAACAACATATTAGTATAGACTTATAACGACATAATTTTTGTAAGAAAAATCCATCAAACTCAAGACTAAGAATAAATTCGTGTACATTCCTATTAGCCAACAAGGCTGTGGTATATATTGTCAAAGATAAAACCCTAACCCATCCCAAGTAATGGGGAGGAGTGTCTATCACATTGTCCAATATGGAATCATAAGAGATAGCCAACTTTGAAAAACAGAAGAGGATATGGGCAGGGAATGCATAGTTAGGAGGTATCAAGAGTCAAGGAGTCCCATCTCTGGATCTTTTACCTTGACACCATATGGCATAGAAAGTTTTAATGTCTTGACTTTTTTTATAGTTATCTTGTATGTAAAGGGAGTCACTGTTGTTGGTTGCACCGATATTCGTTGTTTCACTTTTTCGTCGTCAAAATATTGAGGTTAATGACAAAAAAGTTCCCTGCATTTTTTTTTTTTTTTTGGTCAACAGATGGCGCTAATTGCTTTCGACATCATGGATTCGTCCTCGTAAATTAATTGTTCTCTTTCTACAGCCGATATTAGTTTGCTCTAAGTTATTCTCTGTCAACTGTCTGCTGTTCTACCTTTTTTTAAGATGTATACTGAATTAAATATGGCAGATAAAGGTAGTGGTATTCGTTAACATGTCATGTTAACACTAGAGAAGAAGATGGAAATAATTCGCCGAAGTAAAAACAAACAGCATGCTGTTGTTAGGTACGAGTAAACTACCATTCTTTCCTGTTATCATACAGTACATTGTATTATCATTTCATTTCATTTTCGTTTTCTTTTCCTTTATTGCTATTTCTATTTTATATTTACAGGTCATCTGCCTCATTGTTAGCTGTCTGTGTATGCCTAAGTATCACTGTTATCAGGAGTACTGTAACTACTGTACGTTTTTTCGTCTAATATTACAGGATTATTACATGTCTTACACTTCATTTCTGCTTTCTTTTCCTTTATTGCTATTTCTAAATAATATTTACATATGTGTATGTATAGCTTCTCATTTTAAAAGACATATATGTAAGATGTCCAGTCCCTATTAGACCATAATTGCATTAATTCTAATGGGAAGACTACTATCATTGTTCATCTTTTTGTTATTAGTCACGTTTTCATGGTCTCATTGGCAATGAATACTGGTGACCCCCTATATGTCCATTAGAGTGTGGTACTGTTGCACTTCTATTGCCTTTATGAAATCAACTACTGCTTTCAGGATCTCTTGAAGCCCATGATGTATTTTGTTAATCTTATGGTTTGTATTTCTAAGCTGAATGTGTGATTGAATTATTATGATATCCCTTGTAAGATTTGCTATTTTTCTTACACAATACCTACCTTTATGTGCCTCTCTCTATGTATTATATATTGTCACAACATTATGAAAAAAAAGTTACATTATGGTTTAGTTCTACATTAATATTAAACATCTATCCCAGGTAGTGAATCTTTGCCTGCATGGTGGACATTCCCCTAAACAGTTGCCTGTGAAGAGGCTATGGTAATTCTTCGGCAATGTTGCACTATCGGCTAGTTGGTTAATGATTAATTGCCATGGAATTACTGTATTTCATAAACCGAGCTAATTGAATATTCACCTCACAAAGGTGTTACTGACACTGAAGAGAAGGGCACTTAGTATTGAAGTTTATGCTATAACCTGTCAAGGTGTAGAACAAAAAACAGAAATAGAGAAGAGGTATACGCTAACACAACATGGTCATAGGTATGGGGGGAAGACATATGGAAGCAAGAATCTTTCTTATACAATTATTCACAATACAAATTTACACAATTACCTACATAGAATTCTAACAATGAATCAAATATTTAGTGAACATAAACCATTCCTTTGTGTTCATTATCAAAAAACCTTTATATTTGAAATTCTGGCATTTTCCATATCATTTACATACCTCTTTATAGATTCATCTTCATCTCATAGCCTTATATATTATTTCTATCACATGGTTAATTACAATAAATCTTGTATGTTCATATATACAAAAAAAATTTCCTTAGTGTTCCCAAACAATTACATTATTGCATCTAGCTATTACAGTAAAGTTACATAATACTGACGAAGTCTTATTTCCCAAGTACAGGTTATATGGCCAGTGGCAAGTGGACATTGTAAAACTAGGATAAAATGGGACACTATATCATAAGAGGACAATGAATATTTTGGACAGTGAGAATAAACTGATAAAGAAAAACAGAAGAGTGCACTGAGAGCCCTTTCAAGACATCTACCATACATTTTAGCATCAAAGATGTTTAAAAATTCTATCTGCATAGGTAAAACTTATATCAACGCACTTCTTAACTTAAAATATAATGTAATATATTATCTCCAATGCATCTCACCTATTATTTCTAAGGACACATCAATCATATTTTCATCCCCAATAACATTTGTAGCATGACAGAGATAGGTGCCTTCATCTTCAACTTCAACAGGAAATATAATCAAGGAACCATCCTCCTTTTGAGAACTTCTGGATGATAAAGTACCACCATACTTTGACCATCTAATTTTGGGTGGTGGATGGCCACTGGTGATACATAGCAAGCGTACGGATGAACCTGGAAAAGGATGATCTTTTATAAGTATTATTAAATGCTACTACTATAAAGACAAAGTGCTTAACCTCATCATATAAGACTAGTTAAATGCTCTATATACCGTAAGTGGCTCCTATACTTATCCATGTGTCCTTCTGTAAGTAGAAATAAATTATAGACAAAAGGGTAATGCTAGGAATTAAGGTTTCAAGGGAAATAATATGTACACATGACCTTACACAAGGTAAGAAAAAGCCATAAGTAATAAAGTCATACTTGTGTATGATTAAATAAAAATAATCCACAATTTATATATCACTACTGGTCCCCATTCTTGGGGTGGACCCAGACAGAGTGTGGCTTGGAAATTAAGGCTGGATGTCTTTGCTCTCACCCCATGGTGGGCTTAAATACGGGTCTGTAAACTCCAAAGTCATGTACTTTAATCAATTGGCTACTGTGGTCTCCACTTGAGTATGATATAAGTAGTTGTGATCCCAAACCACAAACTTAATCCGTTTCCAAATACTGTTCCTTGGTTGGATTGTTCGTGGGTTGGATTTATTATTCCCATTGAAAAGCATGTAAATTCAATTAATCTGTTCCTGGTCACAATAAATATTAATTTAAAAATTTTTTCAGTCACTAAAAACATTAAATATAATCAGGTTATATGTATTTCATCTGTAAAAGGAAAATTACATTAATAATAGAAAGGAATTCTACTCTACTAAAGTAAAACATGTACGTATTCAGGTATACAGTATACACTAGTTGATACCCAGTATAAAATAGCAAAGTCCAATACTTAGAAAAAGTTGTCACATTCTCCCACTAATAACAAATACAGTAGGAAAGAGGACATATTGTAGGTAAAAAAAATATAATGTAGGTAAGAAACAGTACTGCTTTACCTCTGTGGATGATTGTTGCTGGCATACGTGGATGGTGGTGGAGAAGGAGGAGAATGGGGACTAATTTTCGGAAGGAGAGGGCTACAGTAATGGTAAAACAATGGAAAATAAAGCAAGAACGAACTACGAACAGATCACGATACTATATTGAAAATATGTTTGCTGTTTGTTCTTAAAGCTTTTTTCAATTTTCTTAATAATATCCGATCACATTAAGCGGTAGAAGAGGAGGAGGATGGCAGAAAAGTGCCTCCGAGGCAGTCGAATTTTTACTAAAATAAACAAAATAAAATCAGATTTTTTGCATGGGCGTTATTCGCGAATTTCGTATTTTTTTACTATTATTTTTTAGGGGCGTTATTGCAGTTTCGCTGATAAAAAAAAGCGCGGAAAAAACGAACAAGGTGATATTTATTTTTCTTAATATATGTTTTCATGGAAGGCAAGGTTTGCTTAAGAGCATGGGACTTTAATTGTTGTAATACTTACTTACTCTGGTGTATTTAAGTCCGGCATCCACCCCTAGAGTGTCCCGCAAGTAATTATCTCACACATTTAAAGCTTACATTCATCCCTGATTGTTATCTTGCAAATCGTAGCACGGACTTAGTTAATGAGTGTGCAGCTTTTTTTCGAAACCTGCAATATTTTCACATTCTTCTATATTTACAGGTAACTTATTATATAATCAAGGTGCATAATGAGTAAAGGCTCTAATACCAATTTATCTGCCCTTTCCTCATGAAGCAAGTGTGCTACATACGAAGGGGAAACAGATACACCAGTCACAGGATCGAAGCATTATAATTCATTTCTTAGGTACTCTGGTCTTACAGTATTTAGGGTCACACATGTAAGGTTACATATCTTGAAAACAATTCTCGCTTTAACTGGTAATCAATACAGACCAATAAGAACTGATGTCGCTCTCTTGCTGACAAGCCAATTATCAATCTAGCGGCTTCATTGAACAGTAGTTATATATTCTGTAACTGATATGCATGAAGATTGTAATATAATGAATTACAGTAATCAAGCCATTTAGAGTACATGATTTGTATTATTGATCATTTTCCCGAGTTTGTTCATTATCTGTATCCACCCCTGAGGGTGGCCGGGCCTTGGTGGGCCCACAGGTGGAATCATCTGGATCTGGAGTACATCTGTAACGATAAGAGGGAACAGAGGTGTTCTACTCAGAATTAATAGTTTCCTTCAATTTTTGAGGTGAGTTGAAGAGAGGAAAAGGAAAGACGAGATAGGATAGGGGTGAAGAAGGGAAAGGTGATGGAGCCATGTGCAAGCTTTTAACCCCAAGAGGACCACCAAGAAGGAAGGGTACGAGAAACTTGACAAAACTAAATGTATGTATATATAAAAATTAAAAATAAATGGATGAAAAAAATACAGAAGAGAAAAATTAATAAAAAGAAGGGGTGTTGCTGATGACCAGCAAGGACAAGGCTTCCTTTTGGAACCACACCAGCGTGTGTTGGGCTCATGCTGGAAAGGCTGAGGAACAGGTTCTCAACCTCATGAGCTCATGTCTTGACAAAGAGCATGAGTTGTTGCCTGCTTATCTAGGAGGAGGGTACTGACTGATGATGTTTAGTAGGCTGTCCATGAAATTCATTGTTGATATTATGATTATGGAGCTAGCAACATGAAGGGCTTTGGGATCCATGCTAGGTATTACCGGGGCACTGGTCTTCCGTTAAATTTCAGAAAAGACTTCACATTTGAGGATGTAGTAGAGCAGTGGATGCGGCAAAGCTTCCTGACAGAAGGTGCACTCCCTAACGACATCTTTCACTATTTGCCAGGTGCAATCATTACCAAGTCTCAGATGGTGCAAGTGGACTGCTGTGGATCTGCAGTGGCTCTTGGGCAGGGTGCTGCACTGGAGATTGGTGGGGGCTTTGTACCACCAGGTGGAGGGAGAACTGGCGTCAGTGTACAAGTTGTGTCTGGCTAGTAATAGGTTAAGGAGTGACCTAGCAGGAGAGTCCCAGGAGGTAGGGATATTTGAATTTCTGCTCAGAAGAGGCTTGGTTGGCTTCTTCATTGCCCTTGATGACTACATGGCTGGGAATCCAAGCAAGAGTGACAGCTTTTCCAATGCTGACTGCCCTGTGGTAAAAGTGAAGAATCCTGGTAATAATTCTCACATTATCTTTGACGAGTGGCTTCTTGATGGCCTGTAGAGTGCCTTTAGAATCAGAGAGAATAAGTACATGGTCAGTTCCTTGCTGGGAGAAGAAACTGAGGGCTTTGACTATGGCCACCAGCTCAGTTTGGAGCGAGGAGAAGGAGTTCGACAGCCTCCAGGATTGGACATGGTCTTTGGTGGTGAAGGTGGCCGCTGAGGCTCCAGTTTCTTGATTGACTGAGCCATCAGTGTAGAAGATTTGGGAGTTTGGCCTGCTCCAGCTCTGAATTTTGTCCTTGTATGTGTTTCTAAGGACAAGTGGGTTAACTGAGTTTTGGGGTTGTCTGGCAGCTTGATTTTAATGTTGAGCAGCTGGTCATCCCATGGAGGAGGGCATCGGTAGTCAGGGAGCAGAGTGTTTTGGATCTTGGCTAGGATGTCTTCCTTGACTGGTAATGCTTGCAGGCCGGCACAGACCTTGGCTACCCAGGTTCTTGCAGGGAGGTCCAGGTGGTGATCGAGGGCTAGCCAGAAGTTGGAGCCGGCAAGGAAGGGACGTTGAGCCGCGGTGGTTTTGACCACTGAGAGCGTTAATCTTTGTAGAGATCTAAGTTTAAATGGCATGAGGTTGGATTCCGGCTCGAGGTTTTCTCTCTTGGTCCACATAGGAGCTCCTAGCATGGTCTGCATAGAAGTGTATTGAATTACCTCTATCTTGTCCCATTCTTGGTCTTTCAGTAGCCAAAGGGTGGGATATGCATTGTCTACGAGGCTTTGTATGGCTTGCACATACAAGGTTCTAAGGAGACTGAAGGATGCGACGTCGAAAAGGCCCGACATCTGTCAAAGGACGGTGTGGCACAGTTTACATTTATCACGCAAGTATTGTATCTCGGGTCTGAAGGTTAGTCGGTCATTCCACAGGCTCATTGCCTATGACCATTCTAGTGTCTGGTCTCCCTTGGTGGATGGGGAGTGCCTTGGCTTTGAGGGCATTTATCTTTAGTCCGAGGGAGATGGAGGCTTTGTAAATCTTGGTAAGCCAGCGCTGGGTCTTGTTAAACTTCCTGTTGCCTCTTGTGATGAGGGCAAGTTGTCAGCATAATTTAAGATCTTAGCTCCAGGTGGTAGGACAATGGCCATGATTTTCTCCATGAGACAGTAGAAGAGGAAGGGGGCTGAGAATTCCACCTTGGGGGGTCCCATTTTCATGAACTTTATAGGTGGAATAATGTCTTGAACTTTGACTCGAGCGCAACGGTTCTGTAGACTCAGCTTGATCTAAGAGAGAAGGTTTCCTTTGATCTGCTTAGTGACCAGAGCAGAGAGTATTGCCGGTACATTGGCAAGTTCAAAGACCATCTCTAGATCAAGAAAAACGATGAATCCGCAACGATTATTGATGAATGATAGCATGGAAGCTATGCATTCTGAGGTGCCTAGGTCTGGCTGGTAGGCGAACATATTTTCGTGGAAGGGTGGGCACTTCCAATGAAGTCTGTTAGCACCATCTTTTCTGCCGTCTTGATGCTCAGGCAGCTTAAGAGAGAGACAGGGTGTGGGTTTTCCGGATCTGTTGGCTTAGGAATGGGCTGAATATCTGCCCTGTTCCATGAAGGTGGTTTCCCCAAGTTCAGTTTCATACATCGGATAGATCTTATCAAATGTTGCATGCTCAAAGTCTGGAGTATTTCCTTGGAGCACACAGTTTGCGCATTTCTTTTCGCCTACATGTTTTTGTTAGATGCATATTTGAACATTATCCACAAGTAGGATCTTTCCCTCTGTTATTTCTTTGTATTTTTCTACTTTATGTGCGTACTTTTGACAAAGATGACATAAAATTATATGATAACAATTGTACAATTTGTGTCTGCATGATTTCATGTAGATGTAGTCATTAGTTTCATATATCTTTTTCCTTACCTCAGGTGAACATCCAAGGGTCACATGTTTCAAGCCATTCTTGCAGGCCTCATCCTGACGAACCTTATTATTATCATTGATTACACTCTGCAAATATTCATTTTTCCTTACAATAGTTTCAACTATCTTCTTCCTCCTCCACATCACCATCTCCATTCGAGATTGGTTCTCTACATATGTGATCATGATTTTAGGGGCAAGAGTGTTTCCTACTTCAGTTATAGTTTTTAACCTGTCCTCATCATTCAAAGCTTTCTTTGCTCTCTCCAAGTTTTTCTTAGTAGGAAATTCATAATGAGTGAACCGCACTTTGTTGTCATAAGTCTGTCAATAGGTATCGTTGATGAGACATTTTTCTTTGCTTCTTTGGGTCTTCAACAATTTTCCAGTTTTGGGCTTAACAATCAATATATTCTTCAAAGTAATTGCATATGTTTCTAGTCTAGCTTTATTCGCACTGCGACTGTCATGTCTATTCTTACTCTTATTCTGAAGATCATCCATCTTAGTCACCATCGCTTTCAGATTTTCGACGTCTTCATTTTCCTTACCACTGTATTTTTTAATTTATCATTTAGATCTTTTAGTTCCTTTTTCATCTCTTCCATTTCTTGTATCAAAGTAGAGTGATTCCACTTTAAAGCTACACAGAGATTACATTTTATTTCAAGTCCATAATGATCATAGGTATCACCTAGTATATTAAAAAGGCTGATGATAATCTTACCACATTTTATATGAATCCATGCACCACAACCACAACACTAAAGTACAGTCTCATCAGCCATCATTTCTGCTTTACATATTCAATATGGGGGTTTACCTTGGGAGAGCACAGAAGGCCCCATTAGGCCTACTGCACATCCTCCACCCCTGCTTTCTGATGTCCCACCACCCATCTCCAAGATTTCTTTCACGAGTCCTTTTGAGTGTTTCTGCAGCGTTTACTATATTCTTTTCTTTTCCTTGTTTCTTCGTATTTTTTAAGAGGGGGTTTTCTTTTTCACATTACAGAAAATGGGGCATCCCTTGGCGTCAGCAAACACTTTTTGCTTCCGCATAAGAAAGTTCCTCTGACGCAAACCAAGAAACTGTATTTTGCAAATAGTTATTTATTTGTTAATATATTCTATTTCAAAGGTATAAAACTCCACCACAAACACTTCACAGTAGTTCATATATAGATATAACTTCCTTAATATGGTTTTGTCGTAAGAAAGTTAAAGAAAGTCATGTGTTTGTGTTGCCTTTAGGCCTCTCATATAGATGCCAAGAGCTGGTAGAGGTCAGAGTGGTAATCTAAAATCCAACCACCAGAGAGTAGAGCGTACACAAGAGCATCAGCAGGAAGTTAAACCTTGCTGGGGGCAGAACTACGATCTATATAGAAGTTTCCCCCTAAGGGGGCGAGGAGTTTTGAGGTATACAGTACGTTAATAGTTTTAATAAGCAAATATAAAGAAGGAGATGTATATCTGTTAAACGCTACCAACAATCACAATTAAGAATACATCATGCTGGTGTTATTCCGCTTTATCGTATGTAGAGAAGGACCATACGTCAGTTTATCCACTTGAAAAAAAATTAAAAGCACAAAACACCGCGTTACGCTTCAATTAACCTTAGCACATACACGAAGATGCTTGATGAATACACATAATGGCTTATTTAATAGTTTGAAGAACTTGACTGTTAAAATACTTACACGAAAATCCCTCATATATATATATATATATATATATATATATATATATATATATATATATATATATATATATATATATATATATATATATATATATATATATATATATATATATATATATAAGAATGGGGTACGGATAAGGCTCGTTTATTAATACAAATCACAGCCGAATTCCTCGTTAGCAATTTGCAATATTGCTAATAAGCACTTAGATCAGCTTAGATGAGCACAAACCTTGCCTAACAACTTGCGTTTACTACCATAATCATTATTGTTAACATGTGGCCCAGTAGGCTGAGCTGTGAATTTCTGATCTACAGGTTCCAGGTCTGAATCCCGATAGGGGAGGAAGATTATCTGAAGATTTATTATTATTATTATTATTATTATTATTATTATTATTATTATTATTATTATTATTATTATTATCATTATCACAACCATGTAGTAGGTTGGCCCATGGCACCAACCGCCCGTTGCAGTACTACAACTGAAGGGTCTTGTCGTATGACTTCCGTCATGCTGAAGCCAGAATCTGAAACTTGTAACAGATCTTGAGGGGTAACGGTTGGTCGAGGGCACAGATATTTTATTACAATGTTTGTAGAAAGTGTCAAGGAGATATATGACCGGAACCGTGAGACTTAGGATCTGGCATCGAGAAGGGCAGGAAAGGCCAGGAAGTTAACCATTTCCTAAACCTCAAGAAACATAAACCTGTGGCCCGTACGTAAGTACATGCCCGGGAGAGATGCCCAATAACTCCTCCCCGGAAGTAGGCGGGATTCCACTTTGAACCTGGCGTTGATTGGCTGGACTAGATATCCCTTGATCTCACTGGAGAATTGGATGTCAAGCCACGCCCTGCCCCTGGGGGTATTTCAAGAGCCACCCAGGGCAGAGACAGTCAGTTAGAGTTAGAGACCGGGCCTTGCCAGCAGCAGAGTTAAAACAGTACAGCTGAGTTAGCCTCCCCCTCTTGGGGGTAGGACTCAGGGATTAGTCGTGACAGGAACTGTAGTAATAGGAGCTCTGAGTACATAGATGTTAAAAATAAGAATAAACTGTGAATAAGAAGATGTCTTTCACCAACCACGCTACCATAATTATAAGTATATATACGTAGGAGGAAAATCCCTACGTCAGTGGTGACACTCGGTGGGATACTATCCTACAAAGTGGTGTCATTAGTGAGGGATAATAAAACTCCTACGTCAGTCTTGTGGACTTGAATAAGACTGTCCTGAACAGATCGATGTTAAGTCTTCCTTCAGTTACGGTTCTCTTTCTATGCCTACATCAACACCGAATATCTTGGATATTCGTTACACATGTCTTATTATCGCTTCACATCTGACAAGTCACAACACTCCCCATCTCTTTTTCTCTTTTTGTTTTCTTTGTGCCCAGGCCTGATGAGGGTAGATTTATTTATTTTTTTTTGGGGTCCGTCCTGGTGTCACAATCATTTATAAAATAAATAAATAAATCTTCCTTCCTGGTAGGGAATCGAACCTCGAGCAACAAAGCATAGTCTACTACACCACCGAGGTTGTATATCAGAGAGGGAACTGGGGTAACTTACTGATACCATACAGATGGAGGGACACCACTGCGACTATTAATCTCTGTTTTACCCCTCTCCCCAACCAAACAGTGGCCACAGCGAACACATTTAATTCTCCTCCTCAACATTCATGGCTAGCTAAATGAACGAAATATAATGCAATTACGAATTTTAAATTTCATCACATTATCTCCCTCCCTGGTCAGGAATCGAACCTGCAAAATCTAATCTAGAGCTGTTCGATTCCCGACCTGAAAGAGATATAGTGATAACATTTAAAATGCGTAATTGCATTACATTTGTTTCATTATTATTATTATTATTATTATTATTATTATTATTATTATTATTATTATTATTATTATTATTATTATTATTATTATTATTATTATTATTATTATTAACTTCTTGCACTGATATGAAAGAACCAGATCGAGTTTCAAGTAGTTCGAGTCATTAATCAAAAGGGTCTCATGTAAGCAAATGAACATGAAATCGAAAGATAAAACAAGCAATAAAATAAAAGTCAAAGTGATAGAAACCTAAAGTTGATGATAAATATGAGTTAAGAGATATTAGGAAGGAGGTAAGTGAGTAAATAAAATAGAAGCGACAAAAAACAAAACTGACCTCCACAGAAGCTCAAGATGAAAGACGAAGTAGTAAAAGCTGTGAAGGAAGATGAATAGGAGTTTAAGAGGAGGTGTTTGGAAAAAAGAAAATGGAATAAAGTAAACAGGAGTGTTAGGAAAACTCAAACACTGACACGAATGAAACTTAGAATGGAGAAGGAGGAAACTGAGAAGTGAGAGAGGTGAAGATAATAAAACTATGAGGTAAGAAGGCAGAGGAGGGTGCGACCCTTGCTTTGGCCCAGCGTCCGTCCACTTTTTACGAGGTGCCACCAGCTCAAATAACTCTCTTCCTAGCGCCTCATCATTATCGCTCAGTCGTTGTTTTGTTGTTGTTTTTTCTCTGCCAGTCATGCAATCTGGAATCCGTGGATGCACACATACCCACATACGACAGAACCAATCATTTTCAACCGATGAACTTCAAATGCACTTCAGGGCTTGTCTTCTCGGGTGCTAAATTATATATATATATATATATATATATATATATATATATATATATATATATATATATATATATATTGGAATTTAGATCGCCATAGCATAATCGGTAGAGTGCTCCACTCGGGAGGTGATGGACCCACGTTCGACCCCACGTTGGGCGATAGGATAGGTAGCCATCCTTAATTCCCTAGCTTCATCCATCTGTGTCCACCCTCCAATATATATATATATATATATATATATATATATATATATATATATATATATATATATATATATATATTGGAGGGTGGACACAGATGGATGAAGCTAGGGAATTAAGGATGGCTACCTATCCTATCGCCCAACGTAGGGTCGAACGCGGGTCCATCACTTCCCGAGTTGAGCACCCTGCCGATTACGCTACGGTGGTCCCTGGGCGCAACAATGTACATAACATCTTTTATTTCAGAGGAAATAATACCAATGGTACGAAGTAAACAAATGCTGTGGGAATAACCACTATTTAATTTTGTACTCTGGTAATTATAATATTTTTAAATATTTAGGTGTTTTCTAAAATCATAATATGAGAAAGAGAGAGATTAAATCATGAGCATACCTTTCCTTACCAATATTTATTAGCAGCCCTTACGTTATATGTTCTATAATAAGGCGGCTGTTGTTACTTGTTACTTTTGCGATAGAAGTAAGGTAAATGCGCTTAGTACATGTTTTCTCCAACATTTTTATTCTTCCTATGACTACTACTATTATTAATATTACTACTACTACTAGTTTATATAAAAAAAGAAAACATAAAGAACCCTCAAATCAGCTTAGCTCAAATTGGTTGCCAGTAGCTACTCATTTATCAAGGAAATTTGAGTGTGAAAAGAGAGAATAACCTCTTGAGCACCCACTTGCCTTCATATATCTTTTTTTTTTCATATTAAAGTTTTACACTCAAATTAACTTCCGAATTCTACTTTTAAGAACTACATCCTAAAAGTCTAGATACTTCATATTTTCTACCATGCTGTTTGAGCTTGTGCCACCAAAGAAATCAGTGCAGACCTTAACAAAGATAATGATTTGGCATACAACCACGCTCTAAGGAAACACTTTGGTTTCGGGTTTAATTCCTGCCTAGACTTCGCTAGTCTTGGTTATAAGATTCTGGCTTGTGGTCCTCTCAACCCCCAAAGATCATAAACTCTAAAGGAGAGAATGATTCTTGTTCAGTGATAGTATTGGTTTGGGGCTAGTGGATCAATATAATTCTAACATCAAAGAGCTTTTTGACCTCTTGTTCATTGGCTAACCCTTTAAGCACTTAAGTCTACTCCAGCCTTATTAGCTTTGTCAACTATTTTGTGCAACACTGCGACATTACTTCTCCAGTAAGTGGATGATGGACAGGTTCAACTGCTACATAATTTCCGACCTCCCTCAACACCTCAGCAGTTATATCCTAATCGTCATGTCTTACACAAACGAATCACCTAATTCAGGTCTAGAGCTTACCATAGCATGTTCTTCAAGAATGCATCTACTACTACTTCTGCTATTATTATTATTATTATTATTATTATTATTATTATTATTATTATTATTATAATTATTATTATTCGTCATCTTCTTCTTCTTCTTCTTCTTCTTCTTATTATTATTATTATTATTATTATTATTATTATTATTATTATTATTATTATTATTATTATTATTATCTCTCAGAGCAGTTAATAAATAAATAATAGATACAAAAAATATATTAGTTTTAAATCATTTGAACCACATTGTTTATAAGAATTAGTAAGCAAGAAAATTACACCTATGTAATATTATAACTGTAAATATACCAATAAACAATTACTTTGTTACTAAAACATCTTTCTAAATAATACTAAGATCTAAATAGAAAGTATGCAAACAAACGAACTTATTCCAATAAATAAAATATGGAAGTTTAATAGAAAAATATAAATGAAATATGTAAACAAACACTACTGCGATAAGACTGGATGATCTTCGCGTGCACAGACGCATCAACGCTAGACAACTCAAAACATTCCACTCCTCTGAAATTAGTTTTCCAAAGTGGGACTCTCTCTCTCTCTCTCTCTCTCTCTCTCTCTCTCTCTCTCTCTCTCTCTCTCTCTCTCTCTCTCTCTCTCTCTCTCTCTCTCGAGCTACAGAACGGGTATTCTTGTTTTATCGAATTTTAAGTTTGTGAAGATTCTGTTGTTCAATATTTTACTGAGACTGGCAATACGCTGTACAAATATCCTTAGGAAGAGCTCGGGACCTTCTGGGTCCGATCTAGGAGCCGAATACACGGAAATATCAAAGAAATATAGAGAGTACATATTTTGCACAAAGGACGCAATTCCCTTTTAAAGCGAAGCGACAGAATCAGAACAAGCAGCATATCCAATTACCAAGGCTCTGACCGGAATTTTCCAGTCAGAATTCCCTCATATGCCTTGTCTTCTCATGGGAGGAATACACGAAGTGGAGAGTCTCAATCCCCTCTCTTCACCCCATTTAGTCGACTTTTAAGATAAGCAGGGGAACACGCAGGAAATAATTCTCCTCTCACGCCACAAGAGAAAGAACAGAAGTAAATGCAGAGTTTCTGAGAAGAAAGGAGGAAGAAAACTATGGGAGGCAAAGGACGTCCAATACATCACTTATATTAGTTCTTACTATGAAAATCTATTCATTTTCTAAACTCACTTTTGGAAAGAATTAACTCATTGACCTTTCCTATGAAAATCGCTGCTTTAAATTTCCAAGAGTACAGTACTTAGAGAACCCAATAATAATGTCTTATAGACTTTATTCTTATGAAGTCTGAGAAATTAAACATTCTAAGAATTCATTAAAGTATGTTTCACACTCACGAGGTTTCGAGTTCGATTCCTTGATATGTAGAACATTTCTCCACAAGAAGGCGAGGGTTGCTACACCCCACGTATTAGAAGTCTAATCAGCCAGGCATTTCAAACAAGGATAAAATGAGGTGTATGGAGTCAAGGAGTGTATTTTCGTAATCTCAGTTTCATTAGGAGAAGAAATGCAAAGGTTAATGTGATAATAACCTACCCATTAGAAACAGAAAGGGATAACTTTACCAAGCCACTTTAAGTCAGGTTAGATTAGGTGTATATATATATATATATATATATATATATATATATATATATATATATATATATATATATATATATATATATATATATATATATATATATATATATATTTAAAATAAAAAAAGATGGCTGGCTGCAAAAGGGATCATTTCTACTAGTGAGGGAGCGATTGCTTTAACTGGTGACTCTATTGGGTTAGAGTTAGAATTAGATGATGCAAAGTTACTATATAAAGATTAAATTAAGAATGAAACGGATGGCCGGATGTAAGAGGGATTAGTTTATTTATTAATGAACGAGAGATTATTTTTACTTATGAGGAAGAGATTATCTTTTCTTATCTGGGAGAGATTACCTTGGCCAGAGGTCTCTTGTTCAATAAAACAATGAAATCTTCAACATGGAGATAATATAATGTTCAACTCCATGAGAGCTATAAATCAGGGTGTAGTTCACGCGGACGTCAAGATATATCTCGACTAAATTCCAAATATTGCCTTTCTTTCATTTGACTTGAAAATTTATTTGTTACAAATCAAGGCGTCTAGTTTTACATTTCTGAAAGACTGTTCGTGTTTTCTTGGATGAGGATGAAATTCGGGAGAGAAAATAGGAAGACGGAGGGGTTGAAGATGAAGTATAATACGATGATGTATGCATAGAAAGCACGAACTAAAGAAGACAGGATTAAGAAGATGGTGAAAGATGTTGAAGAACAGCAAGATGGACGAACAGAAGAAACAAGTACAAAAAAAAAAAGGACAAGAACAAGAGTAAGTGCAGTGCGGATCTCCTATATATATGATCGATACCACATGAGAGAATGTACTGCTTTGGGAATAAACCAAAGATTAGAACAGTTTACGAACTAAACATTACAACTATTTGGAATCTTCTTTGCGGATTTAAAGACGGAAAGCACCAGCTCAGAACGCAAGCAGCATGGAATGCCAGAGTCTTTGCAAATACATCTGTAGTTTCTCCATAACTTTGTCGTTATCAAAGTTTGTGCTCGAATACAAAAGGGTATTAGAGATTGTGTAGCGTAATTTCTTTGTGACGAAGAATGTACTTATTGATATTATGATGAACACACAGACACAAGCCTATATATATATATATATATATATATATATATATATATATATATATATATATATATATATATATATATATATATATATATATATATATATATAGAGAGAGAGAGAGAGAGAGAGGAGAGAGAGAGAGAGAGAGAAAGAGAGAGAGAGAGAGAGAGAGAGGAACAAATGGACAGAAAAGAAAAGGTGAAATGTTCATCTACTTAATGTTTTTTTTTTTATTTTCATATGGGGTCGCTGTATCTTACAAGCCTCTTAAAGACTAGTGTATAGACTTGGTTCAGAGTTTTATGGCCAAATATCCTTGCTAATACCAAACCTCTATTTTGAGCTGGACTTTGGATCGATACTGATTTGAGCTCCTTGCTTCTCCAGTAGCTTTTCCATGTTCATATAGGGTCGTTGAATATCACTAGCCTCTTGGAGCCTAGTACATAGCTGTGGCTCAGCATTTCACAGACTAATGTCCCTACTGACACTAACCCTCTTAATTGATCGTTTTTTAGCACACGCAGTGACTTGACCTTTCTTGTTACCCCAGTGGCTGTATTTTCTGCTAAGTGTACCGCTAAAAAAGGAGTTGTGACGTTGTTGGGGCAGATTAGGAGGGCTATTGGTGCTGAGTATAATTGGGTGGAGGAGTATGGGGGTATCATCACCATGGAATTTATGACAATTACCTTGACCAACATCAGCGACGCCCATTGTATACTCTGTGATTACCTAATTGTGATTACCTAATTGTGTTTACGGGAAAGAGCCCGAAGCTCGTATCTTCCCGTCTCATGATCGGTTCCATTTTATACTTAGTGATACTTATCATACCTGTCCTTAAAACTATGGATTGAGATAGCATTAACTACCTCCTCGCTTAGCCAATTCCAATTATCAACTACTCTTACACTGAAAAAGTATTTCCTTACATCCTGCAAAGAAGTTTTCTTACGAAGCTTCAAACTATGACCTCTAGTTCTAGAGCCAGCCATATCAAAATATCGATCCCTATCCACTCTATCATAACCATGAAGGAATTTAAAGACTGTCACCATATCCCCCCTCACTCTTCTAGCTTCCAGTGATGGTAAGTCTAATTCCCTCAGCCTCTCATCATAACTGAGATTGCGTATTTCTGGCACCAGTTTCGTGGCATGTCTTTGAACATTTTCAAGCTTAGCTATGTGCTTTTTCAAGTGCGGATTCCAAAAGGGGGCTGCATATTCGAGTTTTGGCCTCACATAGGTTACATAAATATTTCTGAACATTTCCTTGTCCGTGTGCCTGAAGGCTACCCTTACATTTGATAAGAATGCATATGCTGCCCTTACTATGCCATTTATATGTATTTCTGGAGACAAATCTGCCAGTATGTTTACTCCTAGATCTCTCTCATTTTCTGTCTCTTGGAGTTGTACTCCAGCCACCAAGTAGTCAAGCTTGGGCCTTCTTGCACTTGTACCCATTCTCATTACCTTACATTTTGAAGTATTGAATTTCATTAGCCACTTTTCTGACCACTCATGCAGATTATTTAGATCCTCCTGAAGTTCTCTACCATTCTGTGTGTGTGTGTGTGTGTGTGTGTGTGTGTGTGTGGTGTGTGTGTGTGTGTGTGTGTGTGTGTGTGTGTGATTACCTAACTGTGCTTAAGGGAAAGAGCCCAAAGCTCGTATCTTCCCGTCTCATGATCGGTTCCATTTTGTACTTAGTGATACTTATCATACCTGTCCTTAAAACTATGGATTGAGTTAGCATTAACTACCTCCTCGCTAAGCGTATTCCAATTATCAACTACTCTTACACTAAAAATAAAGTACTTCCTTACATCCTGCAAAGAAGTTTTCTTACGAAGCTTCAAATTATGACCTCTAGTTCTAAAGCCTGCCATATTAAAATATCGATCCCTTTCCACTGTATCATAGCCATGATGGAATTTAAAGATGTCACCATATCCCCCCCTCAATCTTCTAGCTTCAAGTGATGGTAAGTCTAATTTCATCAGCCTCTCCTCATAACTAAGATTGCATAATTCTGGCACCAGTTTCGTGGCATGTCTTTGAACTTTTTCAAGCTTAGCAACATGCTTTTTCAAGTGCGGATTCCAAAATAATAATAATAAACCTTTATTTCCATTACAATACAATGGGTATTCGTCAGTCGGGGCAAGCCCCAACCCCCCACTGTGGTGTCCAACCACAGCAGTTCCTGCCAGTAAACAGCTTAAACTCTCGGTCTTGGACGGGTACCGATCTTTCGACCTCGTGAATGCGAAGCCAGCGCGTTACACATAGCTTACATAAATATTTCTGAATATTTCCTTGTCCATGTGCCTGAAGGCTACCCTTACATTTGCTAAGAAAGCATATGAATTTCTGGAGACAAATCAACCAGTATGTTTAGTCCTAGATCTCTCTCATTCTCTGTCTCTTGAAGTTGTACTCCTGCCACCAAGTAGTCAAGCTTGGGCCTTCTTGCACTTGTACTCATTTTATGGCCACTGACGGAGACTACTTAGATCTTTCTGAAGTTCTCTACCATTTTTCTCGTTTCTTACTTTCTTCACAATCTTTGCATCATCTGCAAGCATATTCATGAATGAATTTACACACTCTGGTAGGTCATTTACATATACAAGGAACAAAAGTGGCCCTAAAACTGAACCCTGTGGAACTCCACTACTAACTCTTCTCCATTCAAACACTGAGTGTCTTACTCTAACCCTCTGTTCCCTTCCTTCTAAGTAAGTTTTTATCCATTCAAAGACATTTCCACCTATTCTACCCATTGCTTGCAGTTTCTTAATAAGTCTCCGGTGTGGGACAGTGTTAAATGCTTTCTGGAAGTCTTGGAATACGTAATCTGCCTAGCCCTTTCTTTCCTGTAAGATTTGGCTTACCTCATCATACTAGTCTAATAAGTTTGTTATTGTTGATCTGCCTTCTCTGAATCCATGTTGTCTCACTGACAAAAAGTTGAAGGATTCCAAGTGAAGAGAGATATGTTTCCTTGGTAGTTTCTCCATAACTTTGCAAACTATGCTGGTCAAGGAAACTGGTCTATAGTTTAGAGCCATATCCCTCTGTCCCATTTTGAAGATAGGTATCACGTTCGCTTGTGTCCAGCATCATGGAATCTCCCCTGACTCCACTGACTTTTTATATATGATACTTAGTGCCACTGATATTGAGTTTGTGCATTTTTTAAGTACATGAGAGGATATATCATCAGGACCTGTAGCTTAATGGACATCTATCCCCATCAGCGCTTTGCATTCCTCTGAGACTGAATGGATGATGTTTTCTGATACCGGCCCATGAGCTTCTATCTCTGCATTCTGAGGGGGAGGGGTATTTTCTACTGTAAGTACTGACTGAAACTCCTTGTTCAATTCTTTGCAGATCTATTCAACCGTCTCAGTGATGCTTCCATCCGTTCTCTTTAGCCTTAAAACCTGTTCTTTTACCTTCAGTTTTCCTCTGATAAAGCTGTGGAGAAGCTTGGGATTTTCTTTAGCTTTCCTGGTGATGTCCCTTTCATAGTCTCTCACTGCCTCTCTTTTTTCACTTAGGTAATAATTTTTTGCTCTTTTGTAGGCTTGCCAGGCATTAATATTTTTTCTCCTCCTAAACCTTTTCCAGCATTTGTCTCTCCACTCCTTAGCTCTTTTACACTCATTATCGAACCATTTCTCTCTGGCATGAATTACACCTACTTTGGTGACAGGTATGCAGCAATCTACTACCTTCCCATATTTCTCACAGAAGATGTCGTACAATTCTTGTACAGATTTGTTGTAAAATAAGGTCCTCCAGTCAATAACTGCAAGAAGCTCATTCATTTTGATGTAATCTCCTTTCGGATAGTTCCTCCTCATGTCCTCAGTGCCTCTACTCTCAGGCAAAACATCTTCAATTATATATTCCATCAACAACACACAGTGAACACTCCAATTGGTGGTTCATACTCAATTTTGTCAATATCCAACACATTATCTGTGAATAATAGATCAAGCAGTGATGGCTCATCCCCACCCCTGGTCCTCGTTGGTTCCAGTACATGTTGGTGTAGGAAATTCCCTTGTACGCAATCTAGGAATCTTACCCTGAATGAGTCTTAACCACTGTGTGGGTCAAGATTTATCCAATCTATCTCTTAAATGATTAAAATCTCCCATAATCAAAATCCTACATTTTCTCTCCCGTGCTATGTTAACAACTGAGTTTATGACTTCATTAATACCTATATAACTTCTAGCCGATGTTGGTTCCTTGGTGGGTTACATACAACAGTTAATGTAATGCTTTCTGACCCAGTATTTATGCAAGCAACAAGAAATTCCTTGAACTCACTTTCTATAACCAAGTTTATTTCTTCAACCTGAATCCTTTCACTTAAGAGCAGTGATATCCCTCCACCAGTCCTCTCAGATCTTTGAACCCTCTTAGTCTCTGTAGCTGCTTCTATATCTGCCTTACTGTTGTGAATCCTATCTTTTAATTTTACTGCCTTACCATCTAATCCATCAGCATTTGTGTATAACAATCTTAATGAGGCCCCATCCCCTGATCTTCTGTCATTATTTTCTTTATCTCCCCTTTGTCTGGAAGAACTCTGAAATATGTGTAGTGTATGTGTGTGTGATTACCTAATTGTGATTACCTAATTGTGTTTACGGGAAAGAGCCCAAAGCTCGTATCTTCCTGTCTCCTGAACGGTTCCATTTTATACTTAGTGATACTTATCATACCTGTCCTTAAAACTATGGATTGAGGTAGCATTAACTACCTCCTCGCTTAGCCAATTCCAATTATCAACTACTCTTACACTGAAAAAGTATTTCCTTACATCCTGCAAAGAAGTTTTCTTACGAAGCTTCAAACTATGACCTCTAGTTCTAGAGCCAGCCATATCAAAATATCCATCCCTATCCACTCTATCATAACCATGAAGGAATTTAAAGACTGTCACCATATCCCCCCTCACTCTTCTAGCTTCCAGTGATGGTAAGTCTAGTTCCCTCAGCCTCTCATCATAACTGAGATTGCGTATTTCTGGTACCAGTTTCGTGGCATGTCTTTGAACTTTTTCAAGCTTAGCTATGTGCTTTTTCAAGTGCGGATTCCAAAAGGGGGCTGCATATTCGAGTTTTGGCCTCACATAGGTTACATAAATATTTCTGAACATTTCCTTGTCCATGTGCCTGAAGGCTACCCTTACATTTGATAAGAATGCATATGCTGCCCTTACTATGCCATTTATATGTATTTCTGGAGACAAATCTGCCAGTATGTTTACTCCTAGATCTCTCTCATTTTCTGTCTCTTGAAGTTGTACTCCAGCCACCGAGTAGTCAAGCTTGGGCCTTCTTGCACTTGTACCCATTCTCATTACCTTACATTTTGAAGTATTGAATTTCATTAGCCACTTTTCTGACCACTCATGCAGATTATTTAGATCCTCCTGAAGTTCTCTACCATTGTTCTCGTTTTTTACTCTCTTCACAATCTTTGCATCATCTGCAAACATATTCATGAATGAATTTACACACTCTGGTAGGTCATTTACATATACAAGGAACAAAAGTGGCCCTAAAACTGAACCCTGTGGAACTCCACTACTAACTCTTCTCCATTCAGACACTGAGTGTCTTACTCTAACCCTCTGTTCCCTTCCTTCTAAGTAAGTTTTTATCCATTCCAAAACATTTCCACCTATTCTAGCCATTGATTGCAGCTTCCTAACAAGTCTCCCATGTGGAACAGTGTGTGTGTGTGTGTGTGTGTGTGTGTGTGTGTGTGTGTGTGTGTGTGTGTGTGTGTGTGTGTGAAATTGGATATGGTTTCTCACTAATCCTTCGTGGTCTTCATTACTATTATTATCATTATTATTATTATTATTATTATTATTATTATTATTATTATTATTATTATTATTATTATGATTATTATTCTCAAATAATCTCCCTCCCTTTTCGGGAATCGAACCTGGGAACTCTAGACTAGAGCGCCAATGCGTAGTCCAAGAGATCACAGAGGTTGTAAAAGAGGGAAAACTGGATCATTTTTGTTTTATCGCCATTCCCAACCCAACAGTGGCAGCAAACACATTTCTTCTCCTCCTCGACATCCAAGGCTAGCTAGATGAAACAAATGCAATGCAATTACACATTTTTATACGTATTCAAATAATCTTCCTTCCTTGTCGGGAATTAAGCCTGGGAACTCTAGACTAGTGCCAAAGCTTAGTCCACTAGACCAAAGAGGTTGTAAAAGAGGGAGAACTGGATCATCTACTGATGAACATAGGCAGAGAGACGCCACTGTAACAACTGATCTCATTTTTACTCCCTCCGCAACCCAACAGTGACCAGCAAACACATTTAATTCTCCTACTCAACATCCAAGGCTAACTAGATGAAACAAATGCAATGTAATTACACATCTTTAAATGTCTTCATTTAATCTCTCTTCTTTGTTGGGAAGCAAACCAGGGAACTCTAGACTAGAGCACCACAGCTTAGTCCACTTGAACACAGAGGTTGTAAAAGAGGAAGAATTAGATCATCTACTAGTAATATACAGAGGGAGGGACACCACTGTGACCATTAACCTCCATTTTACCAACCTCCCCAACCCTCCAGTGGCCAGCAAATATATTATACTCAACATACAAGGCTAGCCACTTCTGTGGTATGTGGACTAAGCTGTGGTGCTCTAGACTAGAGTTCCCAGGTTCGATTCCCGATGGGGAAGGGAGATTATTTGAAGACATTTATAAATGTGTAATTCCATTGCACCTGTTTCATCTAGGTAGCCTTGGATATTAAGCAGAAGAATTAAATTTGTATGCTGGCCACAGTTGGGTCGGGGAGGAGGTAAAACTAAGATTAATGGTCACAGTAGTGTTCCTCCATCTAAGTATTATCAGTACATGATCCAGTTCTCCTTTTTTTACAAACTCTGTGGTCTAGCAGACTAAGCTGTGGTGCTCTACTCTACAGTTATCAGGTTCAATTCCCGACAAGGTAGGGAGATTATTTGATGACATTTAAAAATGTGTAATTGCATTGCATTTGTTTCATTATTATTATTATTATTATTATTATTATTATTATTATTATTACCTTTTTACTAATATATCTTAAATAACAAATGCCATTCCATATCTATAAAAATGCAAACAAACAAAATTTACTTAGCTAAAATTTGCAAAAGCACTGAGGATAAAAGCCGAATATTAAGTGCAGAACAGTAAATGAAGAAACACAGCAATAATCAAATAAATATATATAAACCCTCTGTGATTTCTTCCCACAGAGAGTCAAGGTATTTTGCTTTGACTCAGTCACTCCCCTTATAAGAGGGAATGTGGTTCTTATATATATATCTAACTATCTATCTATCTATCTATCTATCTATCTATCTATCTATCTATATATATATATATATATATATATATATATATATATATATATATATATATATATATATATATATATATATATATATATCAGTTACAAGACAGTCTAAAATGATAGTAAACGGCACATTAAAGAAAACAACGAGAAAATTATTTAAAGTAATTATTGATTTCGTGACCTAATCTGGTCACATTGAGAAGGTGACCAGGTCTGGTCACGAAATTAGTACGTACTTTATATATTTTTCAAGCTTTTTTTTAATAAGCCTTTTACTATCATATATATATATATATATATATATATATATATATATATATATATATATATATATATATATATATATATATATATATATTGACTGATTGATTGAGTAATAGATAGATAGATAGAGAGATAGATAGATAGATAGAGAGACAGGACAACTGAAAACAGTGACAAAAGGTAGCCACCGTTTATTCTAGTTAAACATTGTAACTTTCTTTTCATCATCAATGGGCTTCAGGAATGACAGCTACTCAACGTGTGTGTATGAAGCGGCAGTACAGATCGTAAGAGAGAGATAAACTATATATGATGTCATTGTAAGGGATGACGAGAGAGAGAGAGAGAGAGAGAGAGAGAGACAGAGAGAGACAGAGAGAGAGAGAGAGAAGTATCACACATATAAAGAGGCAGCAAAGTAATAATCTGCAGCACTATATTCCAGTGACCCTACACATGTGAGAAAAAGAGCACCAGAAAAGAAATTAAATGCAACAATCAAACGAGTGGGTAAAGAGAAGGAGCTAGCTGACGTACATGAAATTCAACAACCCTACATGAGTGTGGGTAATGATGCAGTCGAAGAAGACTTGTATCAAACATGAATTCCGAGAATTTTCAGGAGCGTTTTGTAATCAAAGGAGATATCTAACTTACAATATTTGGCGATCCTGCAACATATATATATATATATATATATATATATATATATATATATATATATATATATATATATATATATATATATATATATATATAAAGCACGGTAAACGTTTACTATATACTATCTATATACTAAAGGCATAGTCCCCCTAATAAGGGGGTGGCTGAGTCAAAGCGAAATGCTTTGACTATGAAGATACTACAGAAGAGGGGCTTCCAAGTCCCCTCACTCCGCCTCATTAAGTCGACTTTTACGACACGCAGGGGAACACGGAGGAAGTTTCTGATCCCTCCATCAGTTAGGGGGAGTGAGAATACATCTCAAAACGTTTGGGGAATACTTCCCAAAACTAAAAGCCTTTAAAGTGAGTGTAGTAAAAAATAACCTCTATGTGGCTCTCCCATATAAAAAGTTCATAATAAATAAACAAACACATAAAAAGATCATAAATAGGACCAAATAAAAACGAAGTAATTAAATGCAGAGAAGACAATTCAAATTGCATTATTTCATATTTTTATTATACCTATTTGTCTCATTATTAATTTATATTATTCAGGTTACTATATTTCTATTTACAGCATGCGTCTATTGCTCTCTATCTTTATTTATTATTCAATTAATAATTTATTTACTTATCTATAAACAACGGCCGGTATCTTCATTGTAGGGAAGGATGTCCGCATCAAAGAACACACCAATTTCGTGTTCTGGAGGGAATATTCCTTCCAAAACCACCTCGAATACCTTGATTTTTCATTGAGATCAGTCTCCGTGGTGTATGCTCTTTGCAGATGACACTGTACTGTGTAGCAACAGACGAGAGGTAGTGGAGGAGAAGCTTGAGGAGTGGAGAAGAGTGATGGAGGAAAGAGGACTGAAAATCAGCAGGAAGAAGACAGAATACTTGAGGTTGAGAGATGATGAGGATGGGGAGGTCAATTTGCAGGGGAAGGTGTTGAAAAGAGTTGAAAAGTTCAAGTATTTGGGATCAACAGTAGCAGAGGATGGTGACCTAGAGTCAGAAATAACCCACCGAATACAAGCGGGATGGAAGAACTGGAAGAAAGTGTCTGGGCTACTGTGCAACAGGAGAATAGGGACTAAGTTGAGGGGTAAAGTGCATAAGACAGTTGTGACACCTGCGATGATGTATGGAGCAGAGACATGGGCAATAAAGAAGACACAAGAGAAAAAACTGGATGTGGCAGAGGTGAGGATGTTGAGATGGATGTGTGGGGTGACAAGAAGAGATAAGATCGGAAACGAGGTAATTAGAGGTACCTCAAAAGTTAGAGAAATATCAGATAAGATACAAGAAAGTAGACTAAGATGGTATGATCATGTCGTTAGGAGGGATGAACAGTATGTTGGGAGGAGGGTGATGGAAATGGATATACAGGGTAGGAGAAGGAGGGGGATACCAAAGCGTAGGTGGATGGATTGCATCAATGACGACCTGAGGTCTAAAGGTTTGTTGGGTGATGAGGTATGGGACAGAAACAAATGGAGAAAACTGTCCAGAACATCGAACCCACATAAAAGTGGGAAAAGACGTAGACGAAGAAGAAGAAGAAGATATGATTGTGACACCAGGACAGGACCAAAAAAAAAAATAAATAAATAAATCTGCCCTCATCGGACCTGGGCACGAAATAAACATAGTGTAAAGAGAAACAGAGATGGGGAGTATTGTGACTTGTCAGATGTGAAGGAATAATAAGACACGTGTAACGAATATCCAAGAATATTCGGTGTTGATGTAGACATAAGAAAGAGAGCCGTAACTGAAGGAAGGCTTTCACATCTAACTAAGTAAGTAGACTTGAACGATACCCACATAATGAGACTTCATCTATTCATTCTCTTCATGTTTATGTAGAAATTTGCCCTTACCTCTATTAGCCATGTAATGGCTACTGAGGGTCACAAACTGAGGTGAGGTGATAGGTGGCATGGGCGAAGGAGCTTTAACGATGAGGTTCGTGACCGTGGGCGCCTCTACTGTCCGATTCAGAATGGGGTTGTGGGCCGTACAGCTATACTCGCCAGCGGACCCTTCGTCCACTTCTAGCAGAATTAAATCTCCGTGCGGGGTCACATGATAAACTGTTGAAATGTTAAAGGAACTTCATTATTATATTTGCTATGCTTTCTACTTTGACAAACACATACATAAGCGCATATATATATATATATATATATATATATATATATATATATATATATATATATATATATATATATATATATATATATATATATATATATATATATATATCTGTGTGTGTGTGTGTGTGTGTGTGTTAGGAAAAGGCTCATTAAATAACCCAACGTGGAAAATAATTGAAGTACTTATTAATTTCGTGACCTAATCTAGTCATCTTGTCAAAGTACAATTCAAATTATACAGCCAACAAACAAGAAAATATAAATAAAAAATACCAGTAGGGTTTAGTAGATAATCCTCGTGCACGGGCTCCAAGGGAAAATAATATCAGTATTTTATATAATCTGTAAAAGATAAACACGAGAGATAAAAAAAAAATATGAACATACTAATGATTAATAAAAATATAAGATCCCTGGAGATTCTTGGCACCCCTCTATGCCGGGTACTGGAGGCCATAAGCTGCAGACCTTCCATAATTATAGTAAAAATGAGGGAAAAGAGAGCAAAAAGAAAGAGAGATGGGGTGTGTTGTGACTTGTCATATGTAATGGGATAGTAAAAGATATGCAACGAATATGCCAGAATATTCAGTGAAGACTCCTTAATGATCCCTCTCTTACTTCTAATCTGGATTCTCTTTCTCTTCGCCGTAAGGTATCATACCTTTCTCGTTTCTATCACTACTACTTCCATCAAAGCTCTGATGAGTTGGCGAGTTGCATCCCTCCCCCACTGCCGAAGCCACGTAACACTCGCCAAACGGCCTCGTCTCATAGGTACACTGTGATGATTTGTAGCTCGCGGATAGGTTGGTGCAGCAACTTCTTCTTCCCATCTACCTACAGACTCTGGAACTCTCTTCCTCCTTCTGTCCTTCCAAATACTTATAAACTATCCTCCTTCAAAACTCGGATCTATCATCATCTCAGGATCTAATCCTCCATATTTCTAGGTCCTCGGTACTTTGACTAATTATGCAGTCTGTTCTTTTCCTTTGTGTATCATTACCTCATCTCTGCCTTCTCCATAACCTTTTTCTTTTAATTCGTCTTAATGTTTTCTCGAGGCCGGGCCTTTATTGATGAGGACAGTTTTTTGCCTGTCCAGGTGTCACAGTCATAAAAAAAAAAATGTAGGTATAAGGAAAGAATCGTATCTGAAGGAAGACTAAACTTGGTGCTCTCTTTGACAGTCCCAGTTAAATCCGGAATAACTACATAGCCAACCTAGTACTGTAAACCCTTTTTTATTTCCCTTGGGAATGCTGTTTTAGTTTTGTATTGTACTTTGAGAAAGTTTAGTTAGGTCAGGAAATTATAAGGT
>JAXCGZ010022970.1:0-7500 GCA_037179515.1 Halocaridina rubra
AATTTTCAGGCTAGCGATCTTTCTTTTTCTTTATTTTGCTTCTTTTGCTGCTATTATTAATTTTATTCTTTCTCTACTGCTTTTTTTATCTGCGTTCTCATCTTGCTTTTCATTTCCTTCTATTCGAGTGTTTGGTCTTTCCACATCATCTTCTATTTGCTGCTCAAATAGACTTCTTTTTCTTCTGCTATTCAAGTGCGTGATTATAAAACAACGTCCTCTACTCTGCTGCTATTCTTGCCCCTGCTCTGACGTATCATCTGGTTCCTCTTCCACAAATATTCTTTTACTGCTATTCCAACTTCTATTCTTCGTTTTTCTTCTTTTCTACTGCTCCTATAAACTTACTTTTCTTCTGCTGCTTTTTAATCTCCTGATTACCATCAAGCGTCTTCTACTCCGCTGCTATCCTTACCCTTAATCTGACTTTTTTTTCTTCGTCTGCTTCTTTTAATACTTATTTTCTTTTTATTTAACTGCTTTTCTCCCACTTTTGATTATTCCTTATATTTTACTCCTGTTGTTGCTACCATATTCAATGGTTCGCGCCCCGTCACGGACTGAGGTTAGTAAGGGCATACACTCAGGGAACCGATTACATCTACCAAAACAAGTCCTTCGCAAGAAGGCAACCGTCCTAGCCCTTAGTAGAAAAGGGAGCTCGTAACGTAAAACCGAATCCATTGATACCATATTCAATATTTTTGCTGTTGCTGCTATTACTGTAAAATATTTTCTACTGCTGCTGCTATAATTTAACATATTTCATGCTGCTAACTGCTGTTATTCTAACTTTTAGTCGCTGTTGGCAAAGAGATTTCTAACTTCCAGTAAAAGTATGGTACAGTCGGTAGCGCAATATACCCATTATGTAAAGGGCGGTTTACACGGTCAAACGGTTCGTCGAACGCGGTTCGACAGACAAGTGTTTGAAGTGATGTTCGAACGTGTGAACGGGGTATTTGGTTGTCGAACACGTTTGTCGAACGTGTTCGACAACCAAATACCCCGTTCACACGTTCGATCATCACTTCAAACACTTGTCTGTCGAACCGCGTTCGACGGGGTATTTGGTTGTCGAACACGTTTGTCGAGCGTGTTCGACAACCAAATACCCCGTTCACACGTTCGAACACCACTTCAAACATATGTCTGTCGAACCGCGTTCGACGAACCGTTTGACCGTGTAAACCCCACTTTAGTTTTCTAGCTAGATTTCTACAAAATACTGCTATTATTTTCATATTTCTTACTGATGCTTCTATTATTCGATCATTTTCTGCTGCTGTTACTTCTATGTCAAACTCATGGATTTTCTCTTAGATTATATCAGTTATTGAATTTGCCGTTTAATGTGTCCTAGTGGCAAAATGGTAGCGTCTGCGACTCTGAGACGGCATGTCGAGGGTTGGCGCCCCGTCACGGACTGAGGTTAGTAAGGGCATACACTCAGGGTAACGATTACATCTACCAAAAACAAGTCCTTCGTAAGAAGGCAACCGTCCTAGCCCTTAGTAGAAAAGGGAGTTTGTGACGTAATACCGAATCCAATGACTCCCCATTCGAGTGGGGATGGACACAGACAGAAAATTAAGGCTGGGTGCCCATCCTTCCGCCCTGCGACTGGCTCGAACACTGCTTAATTTTATCAGTAGCTAATGCAAATTCATTATAAAACTTTTTATGACTAAATTCGTTAAAACTTTTTCATCAGCTTCTTGTAAACGAGAGAGAGAGAGAGAGAGAGAGAGAGAGAGAGAGAGAGAGAGAGAGAGAGAGAGAGAGAGAGAGAGAGAGAGAGAGAGAGAGAGAGAGAGAGAGAGAGAGAGAGAGAGAGAGAGAGAGAGAGAATGCATTTGGTAAAGTGTAATCAATTCTGGACCCACTAAGTGTCCGCGAGCCGAATTTTGAGGATCTATTAAGTTTCAATTATTCATGAATGAATTAAATGAGTGAATGAGTTCGAGTGAGGTAAGCGATGAGTAAGTTCTGTAAGAGAAAAAAAGTTTTATCTCTGCTTTGGAACAGTTATTCTTCCGGTTTTACGTCACGGCCTCCTTTCTCTACAAAGGGCTAGGACGGTTGCCTTCTTGCGAAGGACTTGTTTTGGCAGATGTAATCGCTACCCTGAGTGCATGCCCTTGCTAACCTCAGACCCTGACGAGGCGCGAACCTTCGACCTGACGCCTCAAAGTCGCGGACGCTACCGCTTGAGCCACGGTGACTACTGCTTTGGAACAATTATTAATTTCTCTATAAATGTTAGTCGCGAATGAGGTTTTTGAATGAGTAAGAGGGAGACACGTGAATGAGTAACTAAAGCTTCATTTGCATTGGAACACCAAGGAATGTCTCAATATTTTAGTTATGAATGAGTCACTTGAATGAGTATGAATGAGGTACCCGTACGACTCACTTAGGTTACCTCGCTCTTACTCATTCAGGAAATATAACAAATATTTTAATGTTCAGTTATGAATGAACTGCCTGAAGGAGTGAATGAGATAGGGAATCGACTTCTTGAATGAAAATCCTCACGAGTTACTGAAATGAGTTGAGTAAATGAGAAAAAGCGAGCCGAGTGAATTAGTTAAGAAAACTCATTCCTTTCTTTTATAGATGTATTTAAAGCTTTCCGATATTAACGATTTACCTGAATGAGTTGAATGAACGAATGAGACTGAGTGAGCTGAGTGAATGACTTAATAAGAATGAGTTATTCCTTTTTTTTTAATAAATGTACTTAAAACTTTCCCATATTAAAGAGTTACCTGAATGAGTTGAGTATTATGAGTGAATGAGACCGAGCGAGCCGAGTGAATGACTTAATAAGAATGAGTTATTCCTTTTTTTTTATAAATGTATTTAAAGTTGTCCAATATTAACGAGTTACATATATATAAAATTTTACAATATAAATCAAATTAACTGAATGAGTTGAATGAGTGAGAACAAGTCGAGTGAATGAGTAATTGAGAAGGAAAGTTGTTTCTCTCATTTCTGACTGTGCTTAAAATTCTCGATCATAAGCGAATTACCTGAATGAGTTGAATGAGTGAGAACAAGTCGAGTGAATGAGTATTTGAGAAGGAAAGTTGTTTCTCTCATTTTTGACTGCATAAAATTCTCGCCTATAAGCGAATTACCTGAATGAGTTGAATGAGTAAGAACATGTCGAGTGAATGAGTATTTGAGAAGGAAAGTTGTTTCTCTCATATTGAATGTGCATATAATTCTCGATTATAATCGAATTACCTGAATGAGTTGATTGAGTTGCGTGAGTAAGAACCAGCCGAGTGAATGAGTGAATGTGAAATTATTTCTTTGCTTTAGTACATTTACATGAAGTTCAGTGTAAGTTTTAATTATATTATTCAACTCCTCTCTCTCATTAAGGCGTTTTAAACTTGAAATGAAGTTATTTGGAAACGTGATCGGAATCTCTCTCTCTCTCTCTCTCTCTCTCTCTCTCTCTCTCTCTCTCTCTCTCTCTCTCTCTCTCTCTCTCTCTCTCTCTCTCTGTGCAGCCAGAGTAGCAACAGCATCTCTCTCTCTCTCTCTCTCTCTCTCTCTCTCTCTCTCTCTCTCTCTCTCTCTCTCTCTCTCTCTCTCTCTCTCTCTCTCTCTCTCTCTCTCTCTCTCTGCAGCAGTAGCAACAGCAGCAGATGCAGCATTTTCCATCTATTACAAAAGTCTTTATTTATTTATTGTTTTTTTAATTCATATTTAGTTTATTTTTATCTCCTTCGTACACACCTCAGTTGTTTGGGATCCAATTGGCATATGTAGATAATTTTTATGTATTTTTTTTATTTATATATCATTGATCCGGTTTTACGTCACGGACTCTCTTTTCTACTAAGGGCTAGTACGGTTGCCTTCTTGCTAAGGACTTGTTTTAGCAGATGTAATCGTTACCCTGAGTGCATGCCCTTGCTAACATCAGACCGTGACGGGGCGCGAACCCTCGACCTGACGCTTCAAAGTCGCGGACGCTACCGCCTGAGCCACGGTGACTATTTTAATCCCAGAGGCTTTCTCAAGCACACGACATAGTCTTTGTGGTTGATTCGAAATCTAGGGAATTAATAGGTTTATTATTTTTTGCAACCTAGTTGACACAGTTTACTTTTTATCAACAACCTGCTTCAGACACTTTTTTTTATATATATAAAAGCAGGTGGAAGAGTATTGAGGAAGAATTATTTTTTTCTTAAAATGGAGCTAAAAGAATTTATTTCTTTACTTATCTACAAATCTTATTAAAAAAAAAAATTCTGGGGGGGGGGGGGTTGATTGGTCTTGCTGACAACTGAAGTACTGGTTTCATTGTATTCTGCAGACATGTTCAAGCATGGAATTTCACTGTTAATTTTTTTTCTACAGCCTGCTTCAAGCAAGTTCTTAAGATCTTAAAGTGGTAACAACGTGTGCATAGTTTTTTTTTCTGCAATCTGCTTCATGCACTTTGATAAGCTCTTCGTTCTACAGAGATCTTTTAAGTACATTTATTTTGCATATGCTTCAAAGTTTTGAGATGACCATCTAATGAAAAGACTATTTTTAAGGCACACACACATACACACACGCACACATACACACACACACACACACACACACACACACACACACACACACACACACACACAGAAATACATATAAATGGCATAGTAAGGGCAGCATATGCATTCTTATCAAATGTAAGGGTAGCCTTCAGGCACATGGACAAGGAAATGTTCAGAAATATTTATGTAACCTATGTGAGGCCAAAACTCGAATATGCAGCCCCCTTTTGGAATCCGCACTTGAAAAAGCACATAGCTAAGCTTGAAAAAGTTCAAAGACATGCCAGGAAACTGGTGCCAGAAATACGCAATCTCAGTTATGATGAGAGGCTGAGGGAATTAGACTTACCATCACTCGAACCTAGAAGAGTGAGGGGGGATATGGTGACAGTCTTTAAATTCCTTCATGGTTATGATAGAGTGGATAGGGATCGATTTTTTGATATGGCTGGCTCTAGAACTAAAGGTCATAGTTTGAAGCTTCGTAAGAAAACTTGTTTGCAGGATGTAAGGAAATACTTTTTCAGTGTAAGAGTAGTTGATAATTGGAATTGGCTAAGCGAGGAGGTAGTTAATGCTATCTCAATCCATAGTTTTAAGGACAGGTATGATAAGTATGACTAAGTCTAAAATGGAACCGATGAGGAGACGGGAAGATACGAGCATTGGGCTCTTTCCCGTAAACACAATTAGGTAATCACAATTAGGTAATCACAGCCAAGGTATATATATATATATATATATATATATATATATATATATATATATTATATATATATATATATACTCTCACTTGAGAGAGAGAGAGAGAGAGAGAGAGAGAGAGAGAGAGAGAGAGAGAGAGAGAGAGAGAGATATTACCATTGCAGATAATATCGTTAAGGATAATTTTTATATTAATTGTGGAATCACTGCTGATTATAAAATTCTAAGCTTTTAGGCAAGGCCAATAACACTGCTACTCGGGGGTGAAGTTGAAAGGTCAATTTTTGACCCTTTATTATTACTTAATATTCTTAGGTTCATAAATGTCAGAAAAGACTTATTGAAAGTTCTTATGATTCTCTGATTGAGAGAGAGAGAGAGAGAGAGAGAGAGAGAGAGAGAGAGAGAGAGAGAGAGAGAGAGGAGAGAGAGAGAGAGAGAGAGAGAGAGAGAGAGAGAGAGATAATAATAATAATAATAATAATCCTTTATTCCAATGTACATTGGGTATTTAAATAAGATACATATATATTCCAGATAGACATCTGTGGTGTACGATATAGACATACTAAAACAAACAAATCATAAAGATGAGTGTACCATTAAAATTTACAAGTAAAATCTTCCTTTAAGAGCAACTTCTTAAGATTATATTTAAAAGTATACACTGAACCAGCATTTTTTAGTTCTCTGGGAAGCTGATTATATAAATGAGGTCCACGAATGTTTATATCTCTTGAGCCAATATCAGTTTTAGACCTTCGTACTAATAAATCTTCCCCTTGACGGGTAGTTAACCCGGTAACTGAGCTTACTGTAGAAAAATTATACAAGCAATCAGGAATATTGTTTCTTAGTATATTAAAAACAAAGGTACATATATCAAAAACATATTTATCTCTAATCTTTATCCATTCTAGATCTTTTAAAACAGGAGAGATGTGCTCGTATTTTCTTACATTGCCAACAGCCACTCGTGCTGCAAAGTTTTGTAACTTTTGTATTCTTTGTAATTGAGTCTTATTTGTACATCCCCAAACTTTGAGACAGTAATTAATTAAACTCATAGCTAAGGACTGGACAATTATTATACGAGTTGATGTTTCAAATGAGTCTTTTACCCTATTTAGATATATTAGAGTACCCATTACTTTTTTATAAATTTCATCTATATGCATTTCAAAATTCATGTAACGGTCAAAATAGACACCTAGGTTCTTTACCGAGTTCATTGGCTTAATGATATTACCGTTAAAATTTATATGAAGATTGTCATCAACTTCTGATAATAATTGTCTGGATCCGATAAGAATAGATTGGGTTTTAGTTTCATTAAGTAACAGACCATTTTTTAGAAAGTAACGTTTAGCCATATACAAAATTTCTTCTGCTCTACGAATAATATTTTCTAAATCATCAATTTCTCCTTCAATTAAGATTTGAGTATCGTCAGCATATTGAATGACATAACAGTTAGGTAAATATTTTACTAGATCGTTTACATATATTAGAAAAAGTATAGGTCCTAGGATCGATCCCTGAGGGACCCCAAACAATACCTTCTTGCGACTTGAGACTACATCTTTTATTCTGACTGACTGGTAGCGGTTTTTTAAATAGTTCTCGAACCAGCTTGGGTCAATGTTCATTTTTTTGCATTTTTCTAATAGAGTGGTATGGTGTACACTATCAAAAGCTTTAGAAAGATCGAGTAGTAGTAGCAATGATATTTTCTTATTATCTATATTTTTGTATATTTCATCTGATATTTTCAATAAGGCAGTTTCAGTTGATAATTTTGGCCTGAAACCGTGTTGACTTTTTGCAATAAGTTTATTTTTTTCAAGAAACTCACTTAACTGATTTGCAACAATCTTTTCAAGTATCTTTGATAAAATTGGTAGTAAAGAGATTGGTCTATAGTTAGAGACGTCGTCAGGATTTCCATTTTTAAAACCAGGAATTACATGGGGATTTTTCCATAAATCTGGGTAGACATTGGTAACTATGGAAGTATTGATTATTACCGTCAGATAATAAGCTATTACAAATAATGAATCTCTAATAAAACGAAAACAAATTCCATCTGATCCATATGCATTAGAGTCTTTCAGATTTTTTATTACTAAGATTACTGTATTACAATCTACTGTAGTAGGGTTAAAGACATCATTACTTCTATTGAATGCACTATGTTCTTGAACATTATTATTATTATTACTACCATCAT
>JAXCGZ010022970.1:12500-25000 GCA_037179515.1 Halocaridina rubra
AGTAATTATTGATACATATAGACATGCACATACATATACATATACACATATACATACATATATACATATAAATACATATACACATACATATACATATACACATACATGCACACATGTACACACATATACATACATATGAGCTCTTGAGGGAGGGGGTTAGAATACTTCCTCCATGTTCCCCTGCGTGTCGTAAGAGTAGACTAAGTGGGGCGGAGCGAAGGGAATGAAAGAACCCTTCTCTGTACTTTCTCTTCCCAGAAAGTCAGAGCATTATTCCTTTACTCAGCCACTCACCTTATAAGGGGAAAAGTGGCTTATGTATATAAAAAGGCATATGAGAGAGAGAGAGAGAGAGAGAGAGAGAGAGAGAGAGAGAGAGAGAGAGAGAGGAGAGAGAGAGAGAGAGAGAGAGAGAGAGAGAGAGAGATTGGTGTTGAGTTTTGAACCACTATTCTGGAAACCGGACTCAGTACCCGCGCTGTAAACCTGACCAAGAGAATCGTAGACCTTGGGTTCGTTTGCTAGTATTTGTCAGTGTGAATGGGGCATCTTGTTTAAAAGCTTTGATAGTGCCGGTTCTTTGTGTCTTTCTTCTCTCTTGTTAGTTTATTACTTATGCTGTTTGGAGGTCGTGTTGGGAGTTGTAGTCCTGTTTTGATGTTACCTGCTTTTATTCTGGTTAAATTTTGAATCTGTAGTCACAGTGGCTCAAGCGGTAGCGTCCGTGACTCTTAGGCCGTCAGGTCGAGGGTTCACGCCCCGTCACGGTCTGAGGTTAGCAAGGGTATGCACTCAGGGTAAGGATTACATCTGCCAAAAATCCTTCGCAATAAGGCAACCGTCCTAGCCCTTTGGTAGAAAAGGGAGTCCGTGATATAAAACCGGGACAATGTAGTTCTGTGTGAATGATTCATGATTATTTTTTTCTTTTTGTGCTATGTTGTGAGTTGTTAGGGAACCGCGGTTGCTCAGTGGTATAGTGCGCTTGTCGGGAAGCGACTAGCGCGAGCTCTATTTCACCATGGGCGTTAGGAAGGGCATCTAGCCTTAAGTCCTCAGCCACAACGTGTGTCAAATCTCATTCGAATGGAGAGTCATTGTGACATAATACTTTTTTTTGTTACAGTGACCGCTGTAGCTCAGTGGTAGAGCTCGCGACTTGGGGCTTGATTATGCGGGGTGTTTGGAAGGGTATCCAGCCATATTCCCCTAGCTTCAACTTGTGTTTGTCCAACTTCATTCGAAAGAAGACTAATAGTAACACATAATACTGTGCAGATAGTGGTTGTATTCTGGGTATTTTTTTTTTTATTTTAGACTTTTGGGGAGATGTAGTTGTGTTTCTTATGTGTGTATGTATGTATAGGTTCGTACGTGTACGTATGTATGAATGTATATATATACATGTATGTGTATGTATCTGTTTGTGTGTGTGGGTATTACATAATCCTTTTTTAAGACATTACTCACATAGGGGAAGCGTATCTAAGTGTCCAGACATGCTGGGTTAGTAAGAATCAGTTAGTTTTAGCATCTCCTAACAAGTAATACCTAGAAGTCTGACTGAAGAATGGGTCAGTTGGTTTTATTTGGGGCTACTTACAAACATTCATGAAACACTGTATATGTCAGGATTTCAAGATGGGTGTTCTTAACCTTTGGTCCGTGTGTACTATTGGGAGCAGGGTTTCTCCAGAGAAGGCTTTTCTTATTTGATGTAACATTATTATTATTATTATTATTATTATTATTATTATTATTATTATTATTATTATTATTATTATTATTATTATTATTATTATTGTTTATGTATATATGTATGTATGTATGTATGTATGTATGCATGCATGTATGTATTTATGTACATATTATTATTATTATTATATTATTATTATTATTATTATTATTATTATTATTATTATTATTATTATTATTATTATTATTATTATTATTATTATCATTATTATTATTATTTTTATTACTATTACTATTATTATTATTATTATTATTATTATTATTAGTATTATTATTATTATTATTATTATTATTATTATTATTATTATTATTATTATTATTATTATTATTATGATCAATATTGTGCGATATATGAGTTCTGCCCAAATGAGAAATTAATCTTTCTCTGCCTCCCGAAGTTCATTTTCTTTTCCTCTGTTGCTCTGCATTTTCTTCTCTATAATAAGGGGACAATGGAACTCCTCTCTATAACTCTGATTGTCTTAAAAGTCGACTAAATGGGGCGGAGTGATGGAATCCCCTCTTTCTAGTTTCCTCCCTTGAAGACTTAAGATAGGTGAAGGGATTTTGGTAGGAAAACTGCAACCAGAACCATTGTCATTCAGTGTCAGTATATGCTTGATTGTGGAAATCGTTTGAGTTACTGAACTTCAGACTTGCAGGCTGCATTATAAGCTTGTGTAATTCTGAAATAAGCGTACATACGTATATACATATACCATGACCAATACCCCATTTGTAAGGGGGGGGGGTGAATAAGTCAAGGCACACCCAGTCACCTGAATCTTATTTCCCTCGTAGAAGTTTAAATTCACTCTAGTTTATGACCCACCCTGTGGCTCAGTGCAACATAATGAAGACTCATGTTCTACAGGTGACAGTTTTAATTTCCCGAAAGTTAGATGTAAAAATATGGAAATAAGAATTTGGAATTTTTGTCACCGTTCTTGTTCCTGTTGTTTTTGTGTTTATTATGAATTAATGCATATAACAGCTGTAGTCACCGTGGCTCAAGCGGTAGCGTCCGTGACTCTGAGGCGTCAGGTCGAGGGTTCGCGCCCCGTCACGATCTGAGGTTAGCAAGGGCATGCACTCAGGCTAACGATTACATCTACCAAAACAAGTCCTTCGCAAAAGGCAACTGTCCTAGCCCTTAGTAGAAAATGGAGTCCGTGACGTAAAACCGGAACAATGCATATAACAGCTCTCGCTTATTAAAAAGATCCTCATCGTTTCTCTAAATGAATTTTTTCTTAAAAAAAGTCACAGTAATGACTGTATTATGATTATTTCTTTGGGATGGGTTTTTACCAAGGAATATAATAATGATTAAAATAATAATAATAATGATAATAATAATAATAATAATAATAATAATAATAATAATAATAATAATAATAATAATAATAATAATAATAATAATAATAATAACAATAATGATTTTAATAATAATAATGATAATGATAATAATAATGATAATAATAATAATTATAATAATGATAATAAAATAATAATAATAATAATAATAATAATAATAATAATAATAATAATAATAATAATAATAATAATAATAATAATAATAATAATAATAATAATAATAAATCCTGGTTTTGGACCACGATGTGAGGTTACAGTCCCAACTTTTAAGAACCCCTTTGATGTGTGTGTATGTGTGTGCGCGCACGCGCGCGTGTGTGTGTGTATAAGTATGTTGTTAAGGTGGCCAAAGGGCGGCACGACCCTGCTGCAGGTTGCTCACGAAGGGCGTGTGTGTTATATGCAGTGGCGTGTGCTTAGAGAGAGAGAGAGAGAGAGAGAGAGAGAGAGAGAGAGAGAGAGAGAGAGAGAGAGAGAGAGAGAGAGGAGAGAAACCGGTCCTTCTAATCAGCTGAAGCGAATCCTGCCAAACCTTAATCCTGTGACTCCTCCCCCCCCCTTTCTGCGTCTACCAGACTCTGCATGCAATAAAGTTCTTAAGAAAAGGATGATTTTTAATCTCGGGATCAAAAACAAGCCGTTTAATAAGATAGTGAAGAACAGCGACCCCATATAAACATGGGATAAAGCTCCAGATTAAGAGGTAGTTGCAAAAACAGAAAAGGAAGAATGAAGAAGAAGAAGAAGAGGAAGAAGAAGAGGAAGAAGAAGAAGAAGAAGATTATTTTTGTTTTGGTATTACTTGACGCTAACAAAATACATGTAATATTTCCATGGTTTGTACACACAGACACGCGCGCACCAAGACATGCACACACACATACACACGTATGCACACACGCACGCAATCACACGCATGCACACACGTAACTACAACTAGGTTAATTTTATATATATATTTATATATATATATATATATATATATATATATATATATATATATATATATATATATATGTGTGTGTGTGTGTGTGTGTGTGTGTGTGTGTGTGTGTGTGTGTGTGTGTGTGTGTGTGTGTGTGTGTGTGTGTGTATCACTCATATGTGAATATGAGTAATACCCCAGTTTGATGCTGGGGGATATGCTGTGCAATTCTGGTCACCCTATTATGGGATGGAAATTGAATCCTTGGAGAGAGTGCAGCGAAGAATGACCAAGATGATACACAATATCAGAAATCTACCATATGAGGACAGATTAAAAAAACTTAATCTACATTCTCTAGAGAGGCGAAGAGTTAGGGGGGATATGATTGAAGTGTATAAATGGTTTAAAGGGATTAACAAGGGAGATATTAATAAAGTTTTAAAAATTCATGATCAAACCAGAACTCGTAATAATGGATTTAAGCTTGATAAATTTAGGTTCAGAAGGGAAATTGGTAAAAATTGGTTTGGTAATAGAGTAGCTGATGCATGGAACAAGCTTCCTAGTAGGATAGTAAATGCCAATACCTTAGACACCTTCAAATGTAGATTAGATAGACATATGACAGAGGTAGGGTGGGATGAATAGGTTAGTGCTTATTAGAAAAATCATAAACAGAAAAATAGAATAAATAAGTAGAGTAGAATAGAATAGGTTAGACATGCTGAAAATACAATTCAAAAATGGAGCTGCCTCGTGTGTGCCAGTAGGCATGTTGCAGTGTCCTCTATTCTTATGTTCTTATGTTCTTATGTTCTTATAAGAGGGGTGGGGAGTGGTGGCCTTCTTTTGGTAGGCTCTGTCAGTTCAGCAAGTTCGTTAGAACTCGGATTTCGAAATAGGCGCAAGTTTCTCTCTCTCTCTCTCTCTCTCTCTCTCTCTCTCTCTCTCTCTCTCTCCTCTCTCTCTCTCTCTCTCTCTCTCTCTCTCTCTCTCTCTCTCTCTCTCTCTCTCTCTCTCTCTCTCTAGCAGCCTCAGCAATACGCTACTAGAGAGAGAGAGAGAGAGAGAGAGAGAGAGAGAGAGAGAGAGAGAGAGAGAGAGAGAGAGAGAGAGAGAGAGAGAGAGAGAGAGAGAGAGAGAGAGAGAGAGAGAGAGAGAGAGAGAGAGAGAGAGAGAGAGAGAGAGAGAGAGAGAGATAATTTTGAAGGAGGAGTATTCATGCTTAGGCTTTAAGAGACCACCAAGATGGAGTTTTAAGAGGGGGAGAAAGAGGAGACATTGGCAACCACACCAAGATATTATCACAAAAGGCATGGAGGTCGTAGCCTCTACATACATACATACATACATACATACATACATACATACATACATACATACATACATACGTACGTACGTACGTACGTACGCGTACGTACGTACGTACATCCATCCATCCATCCATCCATCCATCCATCCATCCATCCATCCATCCTTCCATCCATACGTACATACATACATACATACATACATACATACATACATACATACATACATACATACATACATACATACATACATACATACATACATACATACATACATACATACATACATACATACATACATACATACAGACAGACAGACAGACAGACAGACAGACAGACATTTTTTGTATAAAAACAGATTAACTTATATAACCAGGAAACAGGAACCACGAAAATATCTTCTGCCTTTTAACTATACAGATGTTTACATGCAAACATATACATAACCAACAGAAAGAGATATATATATATATATATATATATATATATATATATATATATATATATATATATATATATATATATATATATATATATATATATATATATATATATATATATAGTTTTACTTCCATTCGAGCTACCTGTCTAACTTCACTCTTGTTGTTTAGTTAAATTACCTATCTACCTACCTGCCTAAAAGCCTATTTGCTTCCCTTTTCATCTACTTGGCTACCTACTTATCTACTTACCTCTCTGTCTATTTATCTACAGTAAAACCTAATTGTCTACCTTCCCTTCTATGCACTTGTCTACCTGCGAACTTACAAACTTGTTAGTATAAGTACTGACAGTCACACCTCTTTAACTACCAGTCTGTTTATTAAACTACCAACTTAGGTATTTATCTACCTCTCTACTAGACTTGCTACATACGAACCAATCTACCTATGTAAGTACCTCATTATTTCAGTCCTTTCAAGCACTAGTCGGGTAGTTAAAGAGACTTACCTACCAGACTTCCTCACTACCTACAGCCTACCTATATAATCAATCGCATCTTTTCTTCTGGGAATATATAGCTTCTTATCAGAATTTTCTACTTATTTAACAACTTATCTATCTGTCTGTCTGTCTGTTCGCTTAACCCTTTTTATAGATTTAGACATTTTTCACCTTACTCACCATACGCCTGAGTAGATAGTTCTCTATCTGTCAGTCAGCTGACCATGTATGAAGCTTCTCAGCACCCTCCGCCCATCAAAGGGCTACTGGGGACTGAGGGCCATTACATTTTGGTCAGCCATGCGTTGCTTGAGCAAAAAGGTTTTCTTCCAGTGTCTTGCTAGAACTATCCTGGAAACCCTCCCCATTTATCCGGGCCTGGAACCGGCACTGAGCTAAGCTGGCCTGCTTAACCCATCAGAATTTCTATCTGCCAACTAATCTACCCAACTACCCGTTCGCATGTCTTGGTGAATGTATTCATACTTTCCTACCAGAATTTTTTCCTTTTTAACAACCATTTTACCTGTTTACTATCTTCCTTTTGTGAAAAGGAAGGTTCCTCACAGACTTTCTTTCTACGTACCTACCTATCGACTTACCTATCTAACTATTCGCTTCCTACTATAATATCTATTTATTGACTATTTTCTATATCTACCTGTCCAGTTATTGGCTTTCTCCTTTCACCAGAATATCTACCTACCTATCTACTAACCTACCAACCTATTTGCCAGTTTGTTTCTCTCCTTGTAAACAAACAGACTTACAGGCTTGCTTACTAGAGCTTCTACTTACGCAAAGACCCATCTACCCATCCTTTTAAGCACAAAGACTTACGCAAAGACCCATCTACCCATCCTTTTCAGCACAAAGACTTACGCAAAGACCCATCTACCCATCATTTTCAGCACACAGACTTACGCAAAGACCCATCTACCCATCCTTTTAAGCACACAGACTTACGCAAAGACCCATCTTCCCATCCTTTTCACCACACAGACTTACGCAAAGACCCATCTTCCCATCCTTTTCATCACACAGACTGACGCAAAGATCCATCTGCCCATCCTTTTCAGCACACAGACTTACGCAAAGACCCATCTACCCATCATTTTCAGCACACAGACTTACGCAAAGACCCATCTACCCATCCTTTTAAGCACACAGACTTACGCAAAGATCCATTTACCCATCCTTTTCAGCACACAGACTTACGCAAAGACTCATCTACCCATCCTTTTAAGCACACAGACTTACGCAAAGACCCATCTTCCCATCATTTTCAGCACACAGACTTACGCAAAGACCCATCTGCCCATCCTTTTAAGCACAGACTTACGCAAAGACCCATCTACCCATCCTTTTCAGCACACAGACTTACGCAAAGACCCATCTACCCATCATTTTCAGCACACAGACTTACGCAAAGACCCATCTACCCATCCTTTTCAGCACACAGACTTACGCAAAGATCCATGGAAAGTGATAAGAAGCATGATACCAAATGAAAAGAGTACCTCAGAAAGTTATGAAAATATTACGGAGTTGAAAGACAAAGCAGAAAACTTTAATAACTATTTTGCTAACATTGGCAAAAATACATATGAAAAAACTCAAGAAAACATCAACTCAGTGAATATGAGTAATTGCTTAAATGACAATTCTTCCAATGAAAACACAAGAGAGTACTTCAAGCTTATTCCTATCGATTGTGCTACCCTAATTCTTACCATAAAGAGCCTAAGAAACTCTGGCTCTTATGGTTCAGATGGTATACCATTTCAGTTCATCAAAGATGCTCTACCCGTGATTGCATCCTATATTCTAACTATTATGAACACTTCCATTGTTACTAAAAAGTTTCCTGACTCTTGGAAAATAGCACATGTAATACCTCTGCATAAAAAGGGGGACAGAGAAGATGTGACAAACTATCGTCCCATTTCCCTGCTACCCATTTTCTCTAAAATATTAGAAAAAATTGTTGCATGCCAACTTATGTCATATTTAGAATCAAATAGACTACTAACGATTAGCCAACATGGTTTCAGACCAAAACTCTCGACGGAAACTGCACTGCTTAAAATTACGAATAGTATATATAATAATATAGATATGAAAAAAATATCTTTGCTAGTTTTGTTGGACTTATCAAAAGCCTTCGACAGTGTAAACCATGAAATTCTTTTAAGTAAATGTATTAACTTAAATATTGATCCAAGCTGGTTTAGCGAGTATCTATCTAGTCGTAAACAGTCCATACGTCTTAACAACATTATCTCTGTGCCAAAAAATGTATCATTTGGTGTTCCACAGGGATCAGTACTTGGTCCTATCCTCTTCTCCATTTACGTAAATGATCTATCTTCTTTCATTTCTGACTGTCTAGTCGTACAATATGCAGATGACACTCAACTACTCCTTAGTGGTGATATTAATAATCTCCCAGAGCTAACTTTAAGAGCAGAAAACACTCTGTCAAAAATTAAAACCTATTTCCAAGAAATTGGGCTGTTAATTAACGAAAGTAAAACACAGTGCATATTTATTGGTTCAAGGTTCCACATAGCACAAATTCCAGAAAACACAACAATTAATTTTTGCGACAATATTATCACACCTAGCAAAACAGTCAAAAACCTAGGAATTCACTTTGATAACCACATGTTGTTTGATTCCCACATAGATAAAGTATGCAAAAAGGTTACAGGAACATTAATGTACTTATCACGTATAAAAGACAATTTTGAGACTACCACTCGAATAACTGTTGTTGAATCTCTAGCCCTAAGTCACATTAATTACTGCACAACTGTTTGGGGAGCTACCACTAAGACTCAGATAAACAGAATACAGAAGCTTATTAATTTTGCAGCTCGAGTTGCCCTGGGAGGAATAAGAAAATACAACCACATCACACCAGCTCTCAATAAACTTGGGTGGCTGCGGGCAGAAAATAAGGTCGCTTATGCTATTTATGTTTTTGTATTCAAAATTTTGGACCATCATTATCCTAGCTGGCTATTTGATTTAAAAACAGTCAGGGATATAAGGGGAACCAACACAAGACAGAGCAGTGAGCTCTTTATTCACAGAACAAACACAGAAGCAGGTTCAAAGATGATCACTATCAAAGGGCCAACACTCTGGAATAATATTCCAGAGCATCTTAAAAATGCATCCTCTTTCACAGTTTTCAAAGGCAAACTATACAGTTTTCTTTTGGACAAATAGTTGCTGCTCATTAAGAACTAATTATTCTCATTGTAAGGAAACAAATATGGAAATGATGCCGATAATAACGATCCTGTATCTAGTGGCATACTTACTACTTTATTATTAACATTATTGTAACATTTTTATTACAGCATTATTATTTTCTATGAAAGCTACATTTAATTTAACTATATGTCTAACCCTCTTATTTGTTAGTTTAATTACATGTCTACTTATAAGTTACTATTAATGTTGAATAACCATTGTACAAAATGGAAATAAATGTTTTTGTTTTGTTTTGTTTTTTGTTTTATCTACCCATCCTTTTCAGCACACAGACTTACGCAAAGACTCATCTACCTATCCTTTTCAGCACAAAGACTTACGCAAAGACCCATCTACCCATCATTTTCAGCACACAGACTTACGCAAAGACCCATCTACCTATCCTTTTAAGCACACAGACTTACGCAAAGACCCATCTTCCCATCCTTTTCACCACACAGACTTACGCAAAGACCCATCTTCCCATCCTTTTCATCACACAGACTTACGCAAAGATCCATCTACCCATCCTTTTCAGCACACAGACTTACGCAAAGACCCATCTACCCATCATTTTCAGCACATAGACTTACGCAAAGACCCTTCTACCCATCCTTTTAAGCACACAGACTTACGCAAAGATCCATCTTCCCATCCTTTTCAGCACACAGACTTACGCAAAGACTCATCTACCCATCCTTTTAAGCACACAGACTTACGCAAAGACCCATCTTCCCATCATTTTCAGCACACAGACTTACGCAAAGACCCATCTGCCCATCCTTTTAAGCACACAGACTTACGCAAAGACCCATCTACCAATCCTTTTCAGCACACAGACTTACGCAAAGACCCATCTACCCATCATTTTCAGCACACAGACTTACGCAAAGACCCATCTACCCATCCTTTTCAGCACACAGACTTACGCAAAGATCCATCTACCCATCCTTTTCAGCACACAGACTTACGCAAAGACCCATCTACCTATCCTTTTCAGCACACAAACTTAAGCAAAGACCCTTCTACCCATCCTTTTAAGCACACAGACTTACGCAAAGACCCATCTACCTATCCTTTTAATCACACAGACTTACGCAAAGACCCTCTACCCATCCTTTCAAGCACACAGACTTACGCAAAGACCCATCTACCCTTCCTTTTAAGCACACATACTTACCTACCGAATTTGTACCAACGTACCGAACTAACTATCCTTCCTTCTACCCATCCAAAACACCTACGTAACTACCTACACACGCGATACCAACACATACACATCTGTACGCATATAAAATGATATTAAACTCGAAAAACCTGTTTGACGTTATCAGTGTGTGTGTGTGTTTTTTTTTTAGAAAAAGTGTAGCTAATATTTTTTTTTCTAAAGTGGTTTAGATGTTTAATAATTATAATAATAATAATAATAATAATAATAATAATAATATTAATAATAATAATAATAATAATAATAATAATAATAATAATAATAATAATAATAATAATAATAATAATAATAATAATAATATGATAATAATAATAATAATAATAATAATAATAATAATAATAATAATAATAATAATGATGAATATCAAATGAAAATCCAGATCACCAAACTATTTCACTGACGTTTGTAGAAAAAATGTCTAAAATGCTATTTTTTCCCCCATGAGAACTGCGGAAAGGGATATTTGATTTACCCTTACATAAACCTGAGGCTTAGCCGATACTGTTCCATCACTGACCCCGCGCATCTAATAGTGTACTCAATAAGCCTGTTGAGTTGATGATGTCTGTACACAAGAGACATCACAACCGTCTCCTTCATTATTCCCAAGTGGCTCTGGTGAATAGAAACTGTGCGCCCTGTTACTTATGCATCCCAGAATACAGCACTCAGGACCACTATAATTTTTATATGAAAATATAATCAATATTAATTTATGCATTTTATTACTCACGTTGTTGTTGTTCTTCTTCCGGTTTTACGTCACGGACTCCCTTTTCTACCAAGGGCTAGGAGGGTTGCCTTCTTGCGAAGGACCTGTTTTGGCAGGTGTAATCGTTACCCTGAGTGCATTTTATTACTCATGTATTTATTGTTTTTTCTTCTTCTCTTTTTCCAGGTGAGTACAAAGCACACACTGTGTGATACGATTGTGTTCAAGGCATCATGCCCGTCTCCGAGCCAGCTCTGATGTAGATAAGGTCTGTTGACAGTTGAGTCTTTTTTTATTCATTTATTTTTTACCGGATTTTAAGGCCTTTATTGGAACTGGAAGTTTGTATATGTGTGTGTGCGTGTATGTGTGTGTGTGTGTGTGCGTGTATGTGTGTGTGTGTGTGTGTGTGTGTGTGTGTGTGTGTGTGTGTGTGTGTGTGTGCTTATGTCTGTGTACTTACGTGTGTATGTGTGCGTGAGTGTAAATGTGCGTACGTGTGTATGTTTGGTACTGTGTATGATCATACACAGTATGAATGTATGAATTGTGTATGTGCGTGTGCGTGTGTTTTAGTGCTTATGTGTGAGTGCGCGTGTACATGGTAATTTGTGTGTGTATGTGTGTGTGCATTCTCGCTCGCAAAACTGTCTTTTCTTTCTTGCGAGACACCGTTTGAACTACTTTAAAAACCTTGAAGATTGATGTAAGTGTTAATAATAATAATAATAATAATAATAATAATAATAATAATAATAATAATAATAATAATAATAATAATAAAATTAATAATAGTAATAATGATAATAATAATAATAATAATAATAATAATAATAATAATAATAATAATAATAATAATAATAATAATAATAATAATAATGTTCCGATTTTACGTCACGGTCTCCCTTTTCTACCAAGGGCTAGGACGGTTGCCTTCTTGAGAAAGACTTGTTTAGGCAGATGTTCTCGTTACCCTGAGTG
>JAXCGZ010022970.1:27500-35000 GCA_037179515.1 Halocaridina rubra
TCTTTTAGCTATTTAAAGTTTTCTGCTCCGCGGATCGCTTTTAAGGGTTCAAGAATCTCTAGATTAAGAATTCAGTTCACATAAATGCATTTTAGGGGGAAAAATTTTTACTTTCTTGGTTCGCGAACCCAGTTAAAGAGATCCGAGAACCTCAGATTAAGAATTAATTAGATTGAGAATTAAGTTCACATAAATGCATTTTATTTGGGGGAGGACATTTTAATTTTCTTGGTTCGCGAACCAAGTTAAAATGATCCGAGAACCTCAGATTAAGAATTAATATTTTTTAAAGTATTTTGCTTAGAGGTATTCTTGGTTCGCGAACCCAATTAAAGAGACCCGAGAACCTCAGATTAAGAATTAATTTTTTTTTTAAAGTATTTTGCTTAGGGCTATTTGAATTTTCTTGGTTCGCGAACCCAATTAAAGAGACCCGAGAACCTCAGATTAAGAATTAATATTTTTTAAAGTATTTTGCTTAGAGCTATTTGAATTTTTCTGGTTCGTGAATCTGTTGAAAGCGTTTCGAAACCCTTAGCTTAAGAAATCAAGCCAATGTTAAAATCCTCATATGACTAGATTAGAGATTAGGGGATCTCGGACCCCTCTGAGAAAGTTCAGAATGATTTAAAATCCTCATATGAATAAATTAGATATTAGGGGGTCGCGGACCCCTCTGAGAGAGTTCAAGAATGACTTAAAACCCTCATATGAATAATTTAGATATTAGGGGGTCGCGGACCCCTTTAAAAAAGTTCAAGAATGACTGAAGAATTCCGTTAATTAATAATGATCTGCATTAGGATAGTTTAGAGATTAGTGGTTCACAAGCCCTTACAAAGGGTTGAAGAATCTCATCTTTAGATTTAAGAAAACATTTATCTGGATAAAATTAAAATTTCATTGGTTCAAAGACCCTTTGCAGAGGAATTCACGAAAGTATGACTTAAAAAGTCAATGAAAAAAATTATTTTCCTATAAATTTTCTTATTTTTCTGACTGGTTCACGGACCCCTGTAAAGAATTTCATGAACCACAGTTTGAGAATTCATTTAAAAAAATAACAGTGAAAAAAAAAGATAGTCAAAAGCGTTGTCTGTGACCCTATGTTATGACACTCTGCCCATCGCTCTAGTGCCAGCAAAGGCATTTTTACATTCACTAAAATTTACTTCAATATTCTACAGTTTTAGAAACAGTGTTACCAGATCTGCAAAGGAACCGCGGTGACGCAGAAGTTAGTGCACTCGACTCCGAAAGTAACAAACTTGTGTTGGAACCCATCGCTAGATATTAAGGAGGGCATTCTGCCTTAAATCCCCAGTTCCAACCTGTCTGTGTTCACCCCCATTCTAATGGGGACTAAAACGGCAAATGTTACCAGATCTACAATGAATTCCTAGAGATTAGATGTATTTTTTAACCTTTGTCAAGTTTAGATTTTGTTTTTGCTATCCTAAGCAACCATTTTGATATGTAGGGGAGGGTGGTGGCCTCGCTAAACGTGTAGCCCCTGTCAACTTAGGAAACTGCAAAAGTAAAATACTGAAAATGGTTGCTGAAAATGGTTGCTCACCTAGTTCTCATAAGCAAAGACCTAATGAAAAAAACCTATTCTTCAAATATAAAAATATAAAAAATCTACTATTGGACTTTTTTCTGGGTTGGTAACACTGTTTCCCAGGTTAAGAATGATCTTAAGAATACCTCTGCATGTGATGGTGAATGCCTTGTCAGGGTGTCACTCATGACAATGTCAAAAATATGTCTCTGTGAACTGGCTTGTAACTGTCATTTCACGTATCCCTATCAGCGGTGTATCGGTATTTATAGCTAACTGCGTCGTCCAAATACCACAAGCTTTTATTTTTATTTTGTTTATGTTTATATTCTTATCTATACGCATATGTATTTGCTTTATTTACTGTTGTATATATGTATATATATATATATATATATATATATATATATATATATATATATATATATATATATATATATATATATATATATTATTATTATTATTATTATTATTATTATTATTATTATTATTATTATTATTATTATTATTATTATTATTATTATTATTATTATTACCCCTTGCGGGAGGGGAGCTAGAATACTTCCTCCGTGTTCCCCTGCGTGTCGTAAGAGTCGTGAAAATGGAGCGGAGCGAGGGGACTTGGAATCTCCTCCCCTGTATTTTCCCTTCCCAAAGAGTCAGAGTATATTGTTTTGACTGTCTCTCCCCTTATAATGGGAAAATGGCTCATGTATATAAATAGATTTATTATTGTTATTATTATTATTATTATTATTATTATTATTATTATTATTATTATTATTATTATTTATCGACTTGTGCATTAAGGGTACCATAATTTAGCATCAAAACATAAAAGTGAATGTATCTGGAGAAGCATTTGGTCTACGATGATATAGATTTCAAAAAATTGTCCTCACTTACATTAATTGGTATTGGGAGGGGGTATGCCGGGCAAAAGGGGGAGGAGGAGGAGGAGGAGAAGGAGGAGGAGGAGGAGAAGGAGGAAAAATAGGAAGAAGGAGCAACTGTGGAAGGAGAAGAAGAAGGAAGATCAGGTTGAAAAAGAAGAAGAAACAAAAGAAGAAGAAGAAGAAGAAGAAGAAGAAGAAGAAGAAGAAGAAGAAGAAGAAGAAGAAGAAGAAGAAGAAGAAGAAGAAGAAGGGGAGAAAGAATAAAAAGCATTTATTTTTTCCAAATATAAGATAATTATGCAAATGACTTGAGATTATTTAATTTCCCCAAAAGCTTCCAGTGTAAACCATTCACATTATAGATTTTTTGGTTATTCTTTCACTGAAAATGCAAATAATAGACCTTTCTGTACATTATGATAACCTCTCTCTCTCTCTCTCTCTCTCTCTCTCTCTCTCTCTCTCTCTCTCTCTCTCTCTCTCTCTCTCTCTCTCTCTCTCTCTCTCTCTCTCTCTCTCTCTCTCTCTTACACACACACACACACACACACACACACACACACACACACACACACACACACACACACACACACACACACACACACACACACACACACACACACACACACACACACACACATGCACACTTCAGAGAAGGCAGATCAACAGTAACAAACTTACTAGAATTTTATGATGAGGTATGCCACATCTTACAGGAAAGAGAGGCCTGGGCAGATTGCATATTCCTAGACTTTCAGAAAGCATTTGACACTGTCCCACATAGGAGACTTATTAAGAAGCTACAATTAATGGCAAGAATAGGTGGAAATAGTTTGGAATGGATACAAATTTTCATAGAAGGAAGGAAACAGAGAGTTAGAGTAAAACACTAAGTGTTTGACTGCATTGGGGTTAGTAGTGGAATTCCACAGGGTTCAGTTTTAGGGCCATTGTTGTTCCTTGTATACGTAAATGACCTACCAGAGTCTGTAAATTCATTCTTAATTACGTTTACAGATGATGCAATGATTGTGAAGAAAGTAAAAGACGAGAACAATGGTAGTGAACTTTAATAAGGCCAATATAGTCTTCAAGAGTGATCAGAAAAGTGGCTAATGAAATTCAGTACTTCAAAATGTAAGGTAATGAGAATGGGTACAAGTGCAAGAAGGCCCAAACTTGACTACTCGGTGGCTGGAGTACAACTTCAAGAGACAGAAAATGAGAGAGATCTAGGAGTAAACATACTGGCAGATTTGTCTCCAGAAATACATATAAATGGCATAGTAAGGGCAGCATATGCTCTCTTAGCAAATGTAAGGGTAGCCTTCAGGCACATGGGCAAGGAAATGTTCAGAAATATTTATGAAGGACAAATATGAAAAGTATCATTGAGTACGAGCATAGGGCTCTTTAGCGTAAGCACAATTATATAATTGCACGCACACACACATATGTGTATATATATATATATATATATATATATATATATATATATATATATATATATATATATATATATATATATATATACACGCACACACATATAGCTAAGCTGGAAAAAGCTCAAAAACATGCCACGAAACTGGTGCCAGAAATACGCAATATCACTTATGAGGAGAGGCTGAAGGAATTAGACTCACTATCACTCGAAGCTAAAAGAATGAGGGAGTTATGGTGACGGTTTTTTAAGTCCTTCTTGGTTATGACAGAGTGGATAGGGATCGGTATTTTGATATGGCTGGCACTAAAACTATAAGATATAGTTTGAAGCTTCGTATGAAAACTTCTTTGCAGGATGTAAGGAAGTACTTTTTAAGTGTAAGAGTAATTGAAGATTGGAAGTTGCTAAGTGAGGAGGTAGTTAATGCTAACTCAATCCATAGTTTTTAGAACAAGTATGATAAGTATCACTAATTACAAAAATGGAATCGACCAGGAGACGGGGAGTTAATGAGTATGAGGCTCTTTCCTGTAAGCACAATTGTTAGCACAATTAGATAATTACACACACACGCTTATAATTGTGCTAAAAGAGTATGTGAAGACTATTTGAATTTCACTCAGATTGATAAAAGAAATATCCAATAACTAATATTACACTTCATCAGTAAATTTATATTTAGAAAATTGTTTATACAATACCCAGAAAATGTCTAGTTTACCTGGAACAGCCTGTCTCCATCTTCAAGATGCTAGCTGAGAGGCTCCTCCTCCATTTTTAAAACTTGATTTTTCATTTGTGAATGGGTGAGGAAGCTCCTCCTTCTTTCTTCAATCTTGATCATTCATTGGTGGATGGGTTAGGAAGCTCCTCCTTCTTTCTTCAGTCTTGATCATTCATTGGTGGATGGGTGAGGAAGCTCCTCCTCCTTTCCTTAATCTTGAGCGCCCTTAGTGGGCAAGTAAGAACACACAATTATTCTCTTAATAATACCAAACGCTAAGAGCTAGATTTGGAAACCCTGCCTCTTTTCAAATAATTCTAGAATTTTATTGGAAGATTAACGAGAAAGCTCTCCTCTGAGTTCTAAATATTTCATTAATCATCCTCTGGTAGAAGCAGGAACTCGAATTCCCCGTGTGCGGTCTCTTCAAAAATTGGAGGAACTTACAAATAAACCTGGGTATATATGAAGATACCAATTTCAAGGAAGGGAACAACTATATGCATGCAAACCAGTATAACCTTTCTATTTTCATCATATGCTTATTACACAATATCTTTTTTTTTTATGATTGTGACACCAGGACGGGCCAAAAAAAAAAAAAAAATCTAGGGAACGAAGAAAGCTTAAATAGAAAAAGAACAACCATAGGTAGATAGGTTGATATACTGGGCACAGGTGTGTCAGAAATTAGTTTCTACTATAAAGTCTGGCAATACAGTTGGGTACGAGAATTCTACCCCTCACTGAAAGTCCCATGGTGATAAGTTACCAGCTACTTAACTCCTGTGAAACAGAATTAAGCTCCTCAGATTTCTGTTAAACAATGTCTGGCAACCATTTCAAGGCTCCACAGGGTATATAATCTGTCGCTTGAGGGGGTCACACTCGGATAAAGATTGTGAGGGAATCTGTTCCTTTCCTTGGAGGACAATTGCGTACTCTGGGAACTCTGCCCTAGATGTCAGTTCACCCTGCCTACAGGGGTCATACATGAAGAGAGAAGAGAAAGAGTGTTGTAGGTGTAGCAGAGTAGTCAAATAAAATCGCCACCATGAGTGCTGGGTCAGCCTACAGTCTCACTGTCACGGCGTGTATTCATTTGTAGACCACCAATAAACAGTGAAAAGCCTCTTCAGATGCACAAGTGCTGGGTCGGCCTACAGTCTCACTGTCACGGCGTGTATTGATTTGTAGACCACCAATAAACAGTGAAAAGCCTCTTCAGGTCTCCTAGGAAGTAAAAGAAGCCAAAGTGTCACACCTAACTTAATACTTACCCGCTATAGATGATCTTCATATACTGTAGATAATAAATTAGGACCTTCAGAAGTGTGTCAGTTGCCAGGCGTATGGCTGTGGATGCCTCATTCTACTGCTAATTCATGCCACTGATATGGTTCACTGATATCTTGTTGTAAGCTACACTAAATATTCTTGGATATTCATTACACATCTTTTATTATCCCTTCCCATCTGACACGTCATTACACTCTCCATCTCTGTTTCTCTTTACTTTATGTATTTTTCGTGCCCAGGCCTGATGAGGGCTGTTTTATTTTATTATTTTACTCCTGACTGGGACTAGAGCCTAAAACACATAATTAATGTGCCAAAGCACTCTCAGCTACACCATTGAAAGTCTAAAAATGAAGCAAACCTTACAGCTAACTGCTACACGAGGAATGAATGCATTCTTTCTGAATGCTGAATGCCTTTTTTGCTCATATTACAGCTTGTCCTAACCTTACTCGTGGATTCGTTTTTGCATTTAATTCAAACCCAGCTATATAAGCATTATTAATAATAAAAAAAAACATTAACATATGTGAAAACATGAATAATATTTTAACCGTAACCAGGACTCAAACCAAATACACATAATTACTGTGCCAAGGCGCTGTCAACTACACCATTGAAGGTCTAAAGCAAAACAAACCTTACAGCTAGCTGATATACTAGGAATGAACGCATTCTATCTAATTGCCTTTATTGTTCATATTACAGGTTCTCCTAACCTCCTTTGTGGCTTAATTTTTCGCAATTAATTCAAATCTCAGCTATAAAGTCATTAATAATAATCATATAAGCATATTAACATATGTGAAAACATGAATCATATTTTACCCTTGACTAAGACTCGAACCTATGACACATAATTACTGTGCCAAGGCGCTATCAGCTAGCAGGCAGGTGTAAGTTACTTGCTCTTTAGACCATAGGGGTAAAATATGATTCATGTTTTCACATATGTTAATGTGTTTATTTGATTATTAATAATGCCTACATAGCTGGGATTTGACTTAAATGCAATAAACGAAGCCACGAGTGAGGTTTGAAGATGCTGTAATGTGAATGAAAAAGACATTTAGAAAGAGTGGGTTAATTTCTAGCATAGCAGTTAGCAGTAAGGTTTGCTTCTTCTTTAGACCTTCAGTGGTGTATAGGTGGGAGTATCTTGGCACAGTAATTATGTTTCTTAGGTTCGAGTCCCGGTCAGGGGCAAAATATGATATATATATATATATATATATATATATATATATATATATATATATATATATATATATATATATATATATATATATATATATATATATATATATATATATCAAGAGAATCTACATTTTTAACATAATAAAAAAAGCCAGTTTTGCGTCACGGACTCCCTTTTCTACCAAGGGCTAGGACGGTTGCCTTCTTGCAAAGGACTTGTTTTGGCAGATGTAATCCTTACCCTGAGTGCATGCCCTTGCTAACCTCAGACCGTGGCGGGGCGCTAACCCTCGACCTGACACCTCAGAGTCGCGGACGCTACCGCTTTGCCACGGTGACTACTTTTATACTTATATCGTATTAAAATTATGAGTAAGCT
>JAXCGZ010022970.1:45000-67500 GCA_037179515.1 Halocaridina rubra
GTTTGCAGGATGTAAGGAAATACTTTTTCAGTGTAAGAGTAGTTGATAATTGGAATTCGCTAAGCGAGGAGGTAGTTAATGCTACCTCAATCCATAGTTTTAAGGACAGGTATGATAAGTATCACTAAGTCTAAAAATGGAACCGATCAGGAGACGGGAAGATACGAGCTTTGGGCTCTTTCCCGTAAACACAATTAGGTAATCAATTAGGTAATCACACACCACACACACACACACACACACACACACAGCCTCTCTTTTTGCCTTCGAAAGTTGAGTAAAACTTAGTAAGCTATATTTTCTCCCCATCGAAAGTCTCTTAAAAGAAGTCATTTTAAGTTAAAGAAATGTTAAAGTACTCTAATTAATTGCATTGAAATGACAATGTGTGTTTGAGCCTGGCTCACACCTTGGAATGCCTGAGTTCGAATCCTCATGGGTTCTATCCAAGTGAGAATTTATGGTTTCTCTGCCTCCCATGTTCTCTTTAGGGGGGTTTACACGGTCAAACGGTTCGTCGAACGCGGTTCGACAGACAAGTGTTTGAAGTAATGTTCGAATGTGTGAACGGGGTATTTGGTTGTCGAACACATTCGACAAACGTGTTCGACAACCAAATACCCCGTTCACACGTTCGAACATCACTTCAAACACTTGTCTGTCGAACTGCGTTCGACGAACCGTTTGACCGTGTAAACCCCCCTTTATTCTGCGTTTTCCGCGCTCCATGACGTGTCGTAAAAGTCCACTAATTGAGGTGGAGCGTTGGGACTTGGAATCATTTTCGCATTTTCTTCCCGTTCATAGTCAAGGTTTTGCCTATACTGGACCACACCTCTTATTAGAGGATATACATTTCTATATAAATAAATATATGAATTGTTCCGGTTTTACGTCACAGACTCCTTTTTCTACCAAAGGCTAGGACGGTTGCCTTCTTGCGAAGAACTTGTGTTGGCAGATGTAATCGTTACCCTGAGTGCATGCCCTTGCTAACCTCAGACCGTGACGGTGCGCGAACCCTCGACCTGACGCCTGAGTCGCGGACGCTACCGCTTGAGCCACGGTGACTACGCATACATGAATAAATGTATAATTGATAAAACAAATAAATCAATAGATATATTAATAAATAAGTATGTATACAAGTCCATTTCTAAATCAATGCATATCCTTATAATTTGATAAATTGATACATAGATAAAATAAATTATAAATACATCTATATACTATATACATGAGCCATTTTTCCCCTTATAAGGGGAGTGGCTGAGTCAAGGTAAAATACTCCGACTCTTTGGGAAGAAAAAATACAGAGGAGAGGATTCCCAGTCCCCTCGCTCCGCCCCATTTAGTCGACTCTTACGACACGTAGAGGAACACGGAGGAAGTATTCTAGCCTCCGACTCTTTGGGAAGAAAAAATACACAGGAGAGGATTCCCATTCCCCTCGCTCAGCCCCATTTAGTTGACTCTTACGACACGCAGGGGAACACGGAGGAAGTATTCTAGCCCCCCTCCCTCATATATTTATAATTAAATCAAATGTATGAACTGAAAACTGAGTATGATAATATGTAAATTGGTTCATACTTCAATATGCACGTACAAGAAAATGTCCAAATATATAAATATCTGTATAAGTAGTCACCGTGGCTCAAGCGGTAGCGTCCGCGACTTTGAGGCGTCAGGTCGAGGGTTCACGCTCCGTCACGGTCTGAGGTTAGCAAGGGCATGCACTCAGGGTAACGATTACATCTGCCAAAACAAGTTCTTCGCAAGAAGGCAACCGTCCTAGCCCTTGGTAAAAAAAGGAGACCGTGACGTAAAACGGATCTAATAAACATAAATATCTGTATGAATAATACAAATAGATATATTCCTAAATGTATTAATAAATACATTCATGTATTAATAAATGAATAATTATATTATTTAAATAAATGTAATGATTCAGCATACACACGTGTGAGTTAAATTCTAAATTAATAACTCTTTGTGTTAATTAATTAACCTTTAAATAGCAAAAAATTATACGTTTTTCATCTTTAAATACATTTAGGATTTTTATCCCAGGAATATCCGTGGAAACCATAGCGACGTCTCTCTTCCCTTTGTAAATGGTTGGGGGGGGGGGGGAGAATGATGGCTTTTAATTACATTATTAATAGAAGAGTGTTTAAAGCATGGCGTGGCTTTCACTCACCTGCATATCAACACACACGCAACACCCTCCTCTTCATTATTATTATTATTATTATTATTATTATTATTATTATTATTATTATTATTATTATTATTTTCATTATTATTATTATTATTTTTATTATTATTATTATTATTATTATTATTATCGTTATTATTATTATTATTATTATTATTATTATTATTATTATTATTATTATTATTATTATTATTATTAATATTATTATTATTATTATCGTTATTATTATTATCATTATAATTTTTATTATTATTATTATTATTATTATTATTATTATTATTATTATTATTATTATTATTATTATTATTATTATTATTATTATTATTTTCATGATGGTATTCATATATACAGATATTTTTTCTATCTCTCTCTCTCTAAAAAAAAATAATAATAATAATAATAATAATAATAATAATAATAATAATAAAAAGCTTCATTACCTTCTCCTTGTTTTTCATTATCCAACTTGACCTTATGAAAGGATGTGTGTCAAAATATTTATATTCTGGTACTTGCCCCCGCTACGCATTAAGGCCTAAACGAGCCGGTACAAATTGCCCAATTGATTACCGAACATCCTTCTCGCAACTGAAGTGGCGTGTCCCGCCCCCCAGGGGGTGGTTTTAGGGGTCTCGTGTCGTGATGGGGTCCAGGGTAAATTCATGTCTTGCTTTTCCATTCTGTGCTTAAATTCATTCTTCCAAGCATCAGGATCCCTTGTTTCTGTTTAGCTTTTATGGGTTGGTTACGCTTGTGATTGCCTATCTGTGTGTGTGTGTGTGTGTGTTTGTGTGTGTACATTTGTGTCTGTTTATCTCTCTCTCTCTCTCTCTCTCTCTCTCTCTCTCTCTCTCTCTTCTCTCTCTCTCCTCTCTCTCTCTGTATATATATATATATATATATATATATATATATATATATATATATATATATATATGAGTAGAGTATATAGACAGATAGATAGCTAGATAGATAGATATATCACTCTTTGTTAGTGTATCTATTTCTGATTATTCAGTACAGCATGTCTAAAGAAGTGTCAATGTTGTTCCCATGACGACAAAATACCTTTTCTCTACTGACGTCTCACACCGAAAACTGCACTTGACATGACCTTTAAATTGACAGTGGATTCCAAGGACGCAACTACCCTCTCCGTCTATGGTTCCGGTTTTACGTCACGGACTCCCTTTTCTACCAAGGGCTAGGACGGTTGCCTTCTTGCGAAGGATTTGTTTTGGCATATGTAATCCTTACGCTGAGTGCATGCCCTTGCTAACCTTGGACCGTGACTGGGCGCGATTCCTCGACTTGACGCCTCAGAGTCGCGGACGCTACCGCTTGAGCCACGGTGACTACCAATACCCTCTCCGTCTACTTACAAGTAAATTTTGCTTTGAAATTCTTTAAGAAATAATTTTTAGAAGGCCACGTGATATCTTGATAAGTCAAGCTCTGACCCGCTAAGCTGCGAAGGGTGATTCCGTCTCTGTGTTTGGTATCTCAATAGATAAAGTTGGGATCTGCCGCACAGTAGGCACCAAATGCAAATTCGACTGCGAGTGCGTATTTGGTAGGTCAGTGGTGTTAGTGCAGATCATTCCAAGAGTAGGCACCCTATGTATCTTTTAGGTGCTTCATCTGAGATAAAGGTAAGGTTAACCTAACCTTATCTTTCTTAATCTAAGGTTAACCTAACCAAGTCTAGCATCAATCCTAAATTAAGAACCTAAAAATGACATCCGTTACTAATTCAGAAGTTGATCTTATAGCTTCCAAAAGTGGCTTGTAGTGCCTTTCTTTGCCAGAACCTCTTTAGGCACTTAATGCCTTTCTTTGCCAGAACCCCTTTAAGCGCTTAAGACATTGAGGATGGAAGCTTTGGGTTGACAGGGTTATTGAGCATACCTTTGGGTGTGCAGAGTTTGTAGTGTAGCAGTTACGAGCTTCACGGACCTCGAACATAATTAATAGCAAAAACAGCCGTCCCGCAGTGCTTACCTGATAGAGAGACAGACAGACAGACAGATATATAGATATGCACAAGAAAGATATAAGTATTCATGAAACAGAAAATAAAACCAACCAAGAGCCGGGGAGTTACAAGTATGGGGGGTTCTTTTCCGTAAATGCAATTGGGTATATATATATATATATATATATATATATATATATATATATATATATATATATATATATATATATATATATATATATATATATATGCCTCATTCCCCCTTGTAAGGGGGATGACCGAGCCAAGAAACGCACATTCACACCGACCCGCACATACCCCAACCACTCCTCTCAGCTCCTTGGGGATAAGGGGTTGCCACGTCTCCCCCCCTTCCACCATACTTGGGTCACCCACGAGATAGCAGGGTGGTAAATAGATGCTCAAGCATTTTCAACACTACATAAATATAGAAAAATATGATGTATTAGTAAAGAAAAAAATAAAATAATAAAATGACCAGGAGACGGGGCGTTACGTGCATAAGTTTTTTTTTCTCATAATTGCAATTAGGTAAATATCCTTGGAAGCTTTTGTGATAATAACATAGTATTTTATATATATATATATATATATATATATATATATATATATTATATATATATATATATATATATATAATATATATATATATATATATATATATATATATATATATATATATATATATATATATATATATATATATATTTACCAGAAAGATTCAGTATCTCTACGAAGTTTCCAGAGTTGTTGGAGGATGGACCCCAAGCATCCGTATCTCTGGCCTTTGCTCTTTACTTTTAAAGTTGGCAGAGTAATGCAAATTGGCGTTTGCACATTCATAGAAGGATCTAACTTATGTATGTAGAGAGCTTCCAGAATTTGCAGACGTCGAAAATGTCTTTATGCATGTAGTATCTTCGTATTTTCCTCCAACATTTTACGTGTGATGGAGGTCTTTCATCATATGATTTTTGGGGGCGCCTTCTTGTAAGTGAAATGTTAGTCTCTTTTTCAGTTTAGTTGTCGTCATACCAATATTCTTCTAGAAAATACAAGAATATTGAGTATTTGTAAGCTTAGGACGCAGCGTTACCAATTCGGCAAAATCTATTCCCCACAATGATCGCTTCATTCTTCCCCTATTAAATAGTCCATCAGATACATCATAACAGCAATCCACTATATTTATATTACTATTAATCCCCATTATGGGGATGGAGACAGACTGGAGCTGGGGAAATAAGGCTGGATGCCCTTTTTTATGCCCCGCGGTGGGATGAATTTTCCTTTCTAAAATATAAAAGTATTAAACGTTGGTCAATGTAACTTTTTCATGTGCATTTATTGCAACGCTGGAGAACTCCTGGAGGGAAGTGATTTTTATCTTTCATGTCATCAGCTCGTATAATGCACAGCCTTGTCTCTCTCTTATTTACGTATTAAAAGTCATTCTCGAGAGATCTTAACATAACACTATGTATTTATTATGAAAGTAATATATATATATATATATATATATATATATATATATATATATATATATATATATATATATATATATATATATATATACATATATATATATATATATATATATATATATATATATATATATATATATATATATATATATATACATATATACATATGTTCCTCTTTTACGTCACGGACTCCCTTTTCAACCAAGAGCTAGGACGGTTACCTTCTTGCGAAGGACTTGTTTTGGCAGATGTAATCCTTACCCTGAGTGCATGCCCTTGCTAACCTAAGAATATGAGAAACAAAGCACCAGGACGATCTGGAATAAACAAGATTATAATGACCCACATACCAAACATAGCACTACTTAAATTGCTAAAAATTTTCAATTCATGCTTGTCAACAGGTTACTTTCCCAAAAGGTTCAAATCCGCCCTAATGATATTTATCCCGAAACCTGGCAAACTAATCACCAGAGCAGAAAATTATCGTCCAATATCCCTTTTAGAAGTACCAGGCAAAATACTTGAAAAAATAATACATAAAAGAGTTTACAAATATCTGGAGACAAATGATATCCTCCCACCTAACCAGCATGGCTTTAGGAGAGGCAGGGGCACGCACACGGCACTAACCTTCCTGTACGAAAAAATAGCTATTTCTCAACATCAGAAAAGAAAATGCAATGTCCTAAGTAGAGATGTCTCATCGGCATTCGACAAAGTATGGAGAGATGGCCTGAAATTTAAAATTTTAGAACTACAGTTACCTTCATTAATCACGAAAATACTATCAGATTTCATAACAGACAGAACATCAGTCATCAAAATTAACGAGTTTGTGGATCCACAATTTGATCTCAGAGCAGGAGTACCTCAGGGTTCGAACATGAGCCCTTTACTCTATGCCCTGTTCACAAGGGATATTCCAAAAGCAGAACCAGGATGTTCAACAATAATTTTCGCAGACGACATAACCCAAATCATTACAGAATATAACAAGAACTATTTGGCCAGGAAAACCCAACGAGAAATAGAGAAAATAAATAACTTCGAGAAAAAATGGAAAATTAAAACAAATATGGAAAAATTTCAATTATTATCTATCTCAGCATCCAAGCCATCAGATATCATAATAAATAATAATAAGATAAATTTTTCAAATAGCTTAAAAACCTTGGGCCTAACTCTAAGTAGAACAGGAGTGAAACCACATGTTAACAACCGAATTACTTTGAGCAACTCGGTGACTACTAAATTAAAAAGATTCAGTTTATGTAAAACTAAAACTAAGTTAATATTATGCAAAACATGAGTAAGACCACTTTTAATATACCCACCGATACCTCTATGCATACAATCAAAGTCAAATATAGGAAGATTGCAAGCAATACAAAATAAAAACCTAAGAAGAATACTCCCTGAGAAGCCACCATATATAGAAAGGATGGAGGAGATCCATAAAAGTCTAAAAGTGGAACCTGTAAACTCGTATATTTTCAAACTAGCAAAAAGGACTTGGGATAAAATGGAGATCAATTTCCCAGAATTAATAGAAGAATTACGTAATCTAAACAATAATGAAAATAATGATCATTTCTGGTGGAGAAGAATTTCCCCATTACTATCGGGAAACCCACCAGATCCCATATATGCAAGAGGAAACCAAAACCAAAACCTCAATCGTAACATTAACCTTAACTTACTTTAGCTAAATAGTGTGTAAATAGTGTATATAGAATGAGTAAATAGTATGTAAATAATTAACCATTCTGATCTATCTCTCCCACTGAACTTTTCTTAACAAATACTATCAAAATATAAACAAACTTGGTTCAAAAAGAAAAAAAAAATAATTTCTGCACTTTCTCTACTACTAAATATCTTTTTTCTTCTTTACTAAAAAAAAAAAGGAAAAAAAAAGGAGCAAATGTATACGCGTGTATGTGTGTGTGTGTGTGTGTGTGTGTGTGTATGTATTGATATATAAAATGAATATAGGAGCACAAGTATGTAGGTGTCGGTGTGTATATAGCATTTATAATAATTAACCAAATAATAGCAGTACTCTTCAAGTATACAAACTTTTAAACAATAACCAAAAGGAGTCATATTAGGCCGCAGTTAGAATTATAAATTTAAACCAAAACTTAGCACGAGGGTCTGCCCCTCTCTATTTATCTCTTCCTTCTTTAATTTTCGTGCTTATCCCCCCCAATCCTTCCCATCCTATATCCCCCTCTCCTCAGTGATGACACCCTGAATAGGGCTAAGAGAGTTCACTCGATGCTGTCACTGTTTTTCCCCCACCTATCCTATCCCATCCTAATCAATCAATCAGACCGTGACGGGGCGCGAACCCTCGACGCTATTGTAAAAGAGGAAAATACAAAGGAACGTTATTAAAAAGGAATTCACTCTCTTGGAATACGGATGAGAATTATGTACAATATAGAATTTATGATTTACATATAATTATTATTATTATTATTATTATTATTATTATTATTATTATTATTATTATTATTATTATTATTATTATTATTATTATTAATTATTATTATTATTATTATTATTATTATTATTATTATTATTATTATTATTATTATTATTATTATTATTATTATTATTATTATTATTATTATTATTATTAGTAGTAGTAGTAGAAAAAGCATTGTTAATAATCTTGCAACTAGTATGGCTTAAGGAATACGAACTAACTCGGGCTAACTCTGAGACAAGTAGCATTGCAAACATCACTCTCTCTCTCTCTCTCTATCTATCTATCTATCTATCTATCTATCTATCTATCTATCTATCTATCTATCTATCTATCTATCTATATATATATATATATATATATATATATATATATATATATATATATATATATATATATATATATGTCGATCGATCTATCTATCACTCTATCTATATGTCTATCTATCTATTTATCAATTATCTATCTATCTACCTATCTATCTGTCTCTCTCTCTCTCTCTCTCTCTCTCTCTCTCTCTCTCTCTCTCTCTCTCTCTCTCTCTCTCTCTCTCTCTCTCTATCTATCTATCTATCTATCTATCTATCTATCTATCTATCTATCTATCTATCTATCTGTCTGTCTATTTATCTATCTATCTATCTATCTATCTATCTATCTATCTATCTATCTATCTATCTATTTCTATCTATCTATCTATCTATCTATCTATCTATCTATCTATCTATCTATCTATCTATCTATCTATCACATTCACTCATTCTGTTACCTGTATTTTATATGCAATGTCTTTGGATAAGTCTAGAACTCAGATAAAAATCCAGAAGTCTTTCTAATTGTACATAAGATATCGAATTAGCGGCACGGGAGTGTCATTGCTTTGTTTATTATCAGAAAAGAAATAACGAAATGTATTCATATAAACTACATGGAACAAAGGTTTACTTCTCTGGCACAATAATAATAATATAATAAACCTTTATATCCATTACATTACAATCGGTATTCGTCAGCCAGGGGAAGCCCCAACCCCCCACTGTGATGCCCAACCACAGCAGTACCTGCCAGGAAACAGCTTAAACTCTCGGCCTTGGACGGGAACCGATCTTTCGACCTCGTGAATGCGAAGCCAGCGCGTTACCACTGTACAATAAGGATTGAATATATAGAATATTCATATAACCTTTGCTTCAACTTATTCTTCATGTGTATGTGTGGTTTTTCTGTGTATGTTTGTTGCTTTTGTGTGTTTGTGTGCGTGTGCGTGTGTGTATGTATATAACCTTTGCTTCAACTCATTCTTCATGTGTGTGTGTGTGTTTTTTTCGTGTATGTTTGTTGCTTTTGTGTTTGCTTACGTATGGGCGTGTGTGTGTGGGGGGGGGAGAGAGAGAGAGAGAGAGAGAGAGAGAGAGAGAGAGAGAGAGAGAGAGAGAGAGAGAGAGAGAGAGAGAGAGAGAGAGAGAGAGAGAGAGAGAGAGAGAGAGAGAGAATTCATTAAGAATCTCTTTATCTTGGTGCCAATTCAAGACATTTTGGTAATGTTGCATTAATGAAATAAAATAGTCTAATCCTCTCATTGACTTGACTTGTGTCTCAAGATCTTCTCTATAACTGAGATGAGACTGAAAGACTGAAAAGGGGTTGGATGAGATTTTGAAACTGAAAGACATCTTGAAATCTAAAGTATGATGAAATAATGAATTATTATTATTATTATTATTATTATTATTATTATTATTAATAATAATAATAATAATATTATTATTATTATTATTATTATTATTATTATTACTATTATTATTATTATTATTATTATTATTATTATTATTATTATTATTATTATTATTATTATTATTATTATTATTATTATTATTATTATTATTATTATTATTATTATTATTATTATTATTATTATTATTATTATTATTATTATTATCATTATTATTATTATTATTATTATTAGTAGTAGTAGTAGTAGTAGTAGTAGTATTAGTAATAGTAGTAGTACTGCCTGTTACCGAGAGCCCTCTATTAGAAATTGTCATTTCTTCTAGAAGTTGGTCTGCCAAAATAAACCACACTCTTTTACACCTTCCATTACTGCATTTTTATTTTTTATTTTTTTTAACTTTAATTTGCCATAAAAAGCATCATTTTTATTTGAATAGGCAAACTTTTTTAAAAATTTCCATTTTTTTTTTTTTTTACGCAAATAGGTCTTTTTTCTTCTGGGTGAGAATAGGGAGACATTATATTTTTGAGGGGGGGGGGAGGCAATGGTTTCCACATCTATTTTACACTTTTTTTTTAGTTAGAGAATATTTTGTTTTCGTCGGGGAAAATAAAGTGAAAATTTAGAAAATGTAAATTTTTTTTTGAGCCGGGGAAGATATTTTAAAAACAATAGATAAAAATAAGTAAGTAAATGTAGATTTTTGGAAGCGGGGAAAAAAGGTTAATATATTAGAAAAAAAATGATGGAGAAAATGTAACTCTCTTTGAGTGGGAAAAAAACTTTAAAAGAGGACTTACCAAATTTTTTTTTTTTTAGGCTCAAAAAGAAAGGGGCTTCTTATTTTACTAGTTGGAAAAAGTATTTTTTTTTTTTTTGCGTGAAAAATTATTTTTTCATTAGGAATTTTTTCCTCTTTTTCGAAAGGAAAAAAGTATTCATTTGAATTGGATTTTTTTTTTATTAAATGAAATTATATTTCAAGGTGTGATTTATTTTTATATGAGTGCAAAAAGTTATATTTGCACTACCTAAAATACTCTTTTCCTTTTTAAATGAGGAAAAATCATTTTCTTGGGTGGGAAAAAACCTAGAGCACTATTACAAAAGGTCAAACTATCACTGACCTTTCCTAGAAGGGTTTTGCCTCTGTTGTATTTTTGGTTCATCTAATGCTATATTTGCACTACCTAATATACTCTTTTCCTTTTTAAATGAGGAAAAATAATTTTCTTGGGTGGAAAAAAAGGTTCCTAGAGCACTAGTATAAAAGGTCAAACTATCACTGACCTTTTCGACTATCACTGACCTTATCTAGAACTATTTTGCCTCTGTTGTATTTCTGGTTCATCTAATGTCACCTCCAAAAACTCTTTCGGTTTTCTTTCCCCATAATTAGGGTCTTATTGGATCTTAATTGGGTAAGGTAATCAGTAATTTAAGTCATCAAAGAAAAACGCAAATGAATAAATGAAAAAAAAAGCAGTGATTAAGAAATCCTGTTTCACTAACGTTTCTCGACAAGGAATTCTTAAGTGAAATCTTAAGCCAGAAGAAGACTGTTCTACTAGATAAGTTGATGTTTGCCGTTTTACGTATCACCAGTAATTCCCATTATCGGGGTGGACACAGACAGGTTTGAGGTGAGAAATTAATATTGGATGACCTTCCTAACGCCCAGGTGTGGGCTCTATTAAAAAATATTATTTTGTACATCATCGTTACCAGATCGATGACGACAGTATTCCATTGTTGAGTTCCTAAGCAAAATTAATATTGGATGCCCGTCCTAATGCCCAGCGATGGGCTCTATTAAAAAATACCATTTTGTATATCATCGTTATCAGATCGATGACGAAAGTATTCCACTTAATGTCATTTAGTAAAATCCAGCCACAGGGGGAGCAAGACAGCTCACCTTGGTGTCGCTCCCAAGGCTGAATCAATGGAGAGTGATGATGCCATTGGAATACTGGCTGCAAAGCTTACTGCCAAAACCGAGACTAAGCTCCATGAGACAAGTGAGAAAGAGATGCAATAAAAAATAAATAGAATAATAAAAATTATAAAAATAACTGAATAAATAAATTATGCACACACACACACACACACACACACACACACACACACACACACACACACACACACACACACACACACACACACACACACACACACACACACACATATATATATATATATATATATATATATATATATATATATATATATATATATATATATATATATGTATATAAGATAGATAATTTAATAACCAGATAAAGTAAAACTGGGAAATATATATAAATAAATAAATTAGTGTAGATTAGCTAAATGTAATATAAGATAGGAAGGGACAATTATTACTGACTTAATGCTTAAGTATTGCCTTAAGACTATTTCCTTAAGAGTGTGTTTGTGAATCATGACATTTTTACGGGTTTTCTTCTTTTCTAATCTCCCGAATTGGATATATAAACTTTTAAATAAATTATAAAGGCAGAATTAGGCTCTGATTCCACATTGTTGCTAATGGAATTATACGCATTGCATTGGTATATATATTATTATCATTATTATTATTATTATTATTATTATTATTATTATTATTATTATTATTATTATTATTATTATTTTTATTATTATTATTATTATTATTATTATTATTATTATTATTATTATTATTATTATTATTATTATTATTATTATTTTATTATTATTATTATTATTATTATTATTATTATTATTATTATTATTATTATTATTATTATTATTATTATTATTATTATTATTATTATTATTATTCCTGGCTATTAGTAGGATGACAATACAGAGGAGGGAATTCCCAGTTCCCCTGCTCCTCCCCATGTAGTTGAAATTTACGACACGCAGGGGAACACAGAGACAGTATTCTACCCCCTTCCCTCAGTGAATGAGAAAGTGGAAGAGGGAGTGGAAGAAAAATGGGCTTCTTTCAAGGAGGAAGTTAGGAAGTGTGCAGAGGCAGTGTGTGGAAGGAGACTGACTGGTGAAAGTAAAAGGAAAGGTAGTGAATGGTGGAATGAAGAGGTGAGTGCAGTAGTGGCTGAAAAGAAGCAGGCTTATGAGGTATGGTTGCAGATAAGTAATGTAGAGGCATATGAAAGGCATAGTGCAAAGAGGAGATTAACGAAACACGTGGTGAGGAAGGAAACGAGAGAAGTGGATGTAAGATTGGGTAGGACCTTGTCTGAGAATTTTGAAAGGAATTAAAAGATGTTTTGGAAGGAAGTGAAAAGAGTGCTGAAAGGTGAGTCTGATAGGAAGGAGAGGGTGAAAGGAGCAGATGGCAATTGCTAGAGATGAAATAAGGTAAGAGAGAGAGGGCTGAATATTTCAAGGAACTGCTAAATGAGGAAGATGATAGAGAGGCAGAGATTGTGGCTGTGGGAAAGGAATGGAGAATGCCAATTTTGGGTGATGAGTTCGATAGAAAAATAGCAAAAGAGGAGGTACATTTGGCACTAAGAGCAATGAAAACAGGTAAAGCACTAAGGATAGATGGGACTTCATGTATAATGCTTGTCAGAAGTTGGGGAGGCATTAGTAGAGTGGAAGATTAGGCGGAGGGTCCCACTTGATTGGAGGAGTGCATGTGTAGTTCCACTTTATAAAGGGAAAGGATATAAGTATGAATGTAATAGTTTTAGAGGAATTAGTTTGCTGAGTGTAGTTAGTAAAGTATTTGGAAGAGTGTTAATCGAGAGAATTAGGAAAGGTACTGAGATAGATTTGGGAAGAACAGTGTGGGTTTAGGAGAGGAAGAGAATGTGTGGATCAGATGTTGTGGTAAAACAGGTGTGTGAGAAGTTCTTAGAGGAAAGTAGGGACACTTCTTTGGCTTTTATGGACTTGGAGAAAGCATATGACAGGGTTGATAGAGAGAGGTTGTGGAGTGTGATGCGACTGTATGGAATATGTGCACAAGTTTGTTGAATTCAGCAAAGAGTTTTTATATGAATAATAGAACATGTGTGAGAGTCGGAAATGGCATGAGTGATTGGTTTGAGATGCATGTAGGGTTACGTCAAGGTTGTGTAATGTCGCTGTGAGTGTTTAATGTATATATGGATGGAGTGGTAAGGGAAGTAAATGAAAGAGTATGAGACTGAGGCTCGGAATTAGTGGGTGAGTGTGAGAAAATTGTGGAAATTGAATTTAATGTTATTTGCGAATGACATAGCACTAATGAGCTGATACTGAGAATGAATTGAATCATTTGGTGACCGAATGTGTTAGGGTGTGTGAAAGAAGGAAGTTGCAGATGAATATTGGTAAAAGTAAAGTAATGAGATGCACGAGGAGTGTTCATGTTGGCAAATTGAATGTAGGAGTGGATGAGGAGTTGCTTGAAGAAGTTGAGAGTATTAAGTTCTTGGGTTTCACGTATCAAGGAATGGACGAGTAGATGCGGAGGTAAGTCATAGAGTGAAGGAAGTGAGTAAATGTCTAGGTGGGTTGAAAAGTGTGATGAAAAATGTGTATTTGGGAATGAATGCAAAGAGAAGGATATATGAAACTATGATTGTGCCGACAACATTATATGGAGCAAAGACTTGGAATGCAAGAGAGGATGAAAAGTGCATATTTAATGTTATGGAGATTAGGTATTTGAAAAGTATTATTAGTGTATCTAGTATAAATAGAGTAATGAATGAAGAGATCAGGCAGAAACGAGAGTTAAAAGAAAGCTGTAAGATAGGTTAGATCAGAGAGTATTGAGTTTGTTCGGACGTATGGAAAGGAGTAGTGATGAACGAATAGCGAAGAGAGTGTGGAGTGCAAGAGTGGTTAGAGTTAGGCCAAGAGGAAGACCCAGAATGAGATGGATGAATGGCTTAAAAAGAGCATTAGATGCATGTGGAATGTCAGCAGAGCAGGGAAGAGAGCGTGCAACAAATAGGAATGAGTGGAGGAGGACTGTTAATATGTGACACGAACCAAAGAGATTTCTTGCACCTGCTAGCTCGACGAATTGTGATGGACGGGTGCGAAAGGAGTTGCTTTGTGATGAAGTGATTAGGGTAAACCAGCTGCAGCTGTCGGGCCTTACTGTAGAATATTCTTGCCCGCTTAGCTCGCAGCTGACCAAAACAGGGTCGTGGGAGGGGGAGAAATGTGGCAATCCTTCATCCCCAAGTAGCTAAGAGGAGTTGTTGAGGTATGTTTAGAAGGTGGTGAATGCGAGTTTTTTGGCTCGGCCATCCCCATTACGAGAGGGAATGGAGCAAAGTATATTATTATTATTATTATTATTATTATTATTATTATTATTATTATTATTATTATTATTATTATTATTATTATTATTATTATTTTTATTATTGCCGATAGAAATACCCAATCATTTAGAGATAAAGTCCACCACTGGCTCCACAATCTAGCGATGAGTAACCAAATATCGCGAATAGATCAAATGTGGTACCAACGCAAGGTCAGCCAGCTGCTTTCCCCCTATCCTGCCTATCGCGTTTCTGGCTAAGATTGGCCCTACGAACCACCTCGGATACCTCACTGTGAATTAATGAGAGAATATAATGTCGAGTGCATGAAGGTGGTTGGGTGGGTGGGTGAGTGGGTGGGAAATGTTTAATGGATCCAGAGATTTTGGGCGGTATCACGTATACAGTATTATGGAATAACGATAATGAATAATTTATCGATATTAAATAGATTATGATAACGATGTTCAAGGAGAGGAGAGAGACAAAATGAATACCATTGCTAATGGAACCTCAAGTATTTGACCAAATATTACCTCTCTCTCTCTCTCTCTCTCTCTCTCTCTCTCTCTCTCTCTCTCTCTCTCTCCTCTCTCTCTCTCCTCTCTCTCTCTCTCTCTCTCTCTCTCTTACACGTTTATATATATATATATATATATATATATATATATAAATATATATATATATATATATATATATATATATATATATATATATATATATATATATATATGTATATATATATATATATATATATATATATATATATATATATATATATATATATATATATATATATATATATATATATATATTATATATATCCACGTGTATACACAGACAAATCTGACACAATTACACATCCACCTATCTTGTCTGTAACAAGGTGTAAAAAATATAAGAAAAATAAATAAAAAAAAACAGGAAAGGGATTAATGTTTTCTTTTTTTTTTGGCAATGGATAACAGAAGGAGAATTTAAGTAGTAATAGATAAGTAGTTTTACAGCTAGAGGCCTTTCCTTATACTAGCACTTTCCAATGATTATGGGGCTGTTGAGAGAGAGAGAGAGAGAGAGAGAGAGAGAGAGAGAGAGAGAGAGAGAGAGAGAGAGAGAGAGAGAGAGAGAGGAGAGAGAGAGAGAGAGAGATAAAAGACGTGTGTTCGAACGTAGAGAGAGAGAGAGAGAGAGAGAGAGAGAGAGAGAGAGAGAGAGAGAGAGAGAGAGAGAGAGAGGAGAGAGAGAGAGAGAGAGAGAGAGAGATAAAAGACGTGTGTTCAAACGTAGAGAGAGAGAGAGAGAGAGAGAGAGAGAGAGAGAGAGAGAGAGAGAGAGAGAGAGAGAGAGAGAGAGAGAGAGATAAAAGACGTGTGTTCAAAAGCAATTTAAATGATAAATAAGTCTCTGTATTCTTTTATTAAAGTGCAAACCCTAGAACATAAACCCAAAGTTTTTATCTTCTCTAGAATACTAAGAAAAATCTATTGCTTGTTACCTAATTGAAAGAGAGTAAATGCTGCAATTATTCTCAAGAGTAATGAGGCGTATATAACCTAGGGGTCACACCAGATATCTTATCCTTCGGGTCCTCCATGGCCCGTTTCACCCATCCGTGGGGGGAGAATCGAAAAACAACAACAACCAGATTTTTATTCAGTACACCGTTAGAGGGAATGAGGAAGGGTGTGACGGTCGTTACTCCAGAACATGGAATGAATTAACTAGAAATTTACATTAGGTTAGACACGTTTTGTCCCATATATGTAACTGGGATTTTCTAGCACATTTAGTATTTTTTTCTTAGTCACCGTGGCTCAAGAGGTAGCGTCCGCGACTCTGAGGTGGCAGGTCGAGGGTTCGCGCCCCGTCACGGTCTGAGGTTAACAAGGGCATGCATTCAGGGTAACGATTGCATCTGCCAAAACAAGTCATTCGCAAAAAGGCAACCGTCCTAGCCCTTGTTAGAAAAGGGAGTCCGTGACGTAAAATCGGATTGTATTTAGTATTTTTTTTAATCCTTAATATGCCTCAAGGGTGGGGTGGACAATAATACCCACCCCTGTGTTCCCATGTGTGTCGTAAAAGTCGACTTAGTGATCAGAACTAGGGGACTGGAAAGCCCTACCTCTCTCTTCATATTTTCCTCCTGCAAGTCATGGCTTGGCTCTTACTTGACCACACCTTTTATTAGGGGAATTATATGTGTGTAAGCGTGTGTAATAATAATGATAATAATAATAATAATATTAACAATGATGATGATGACGATAATAATAATAATAATAATAATAATAATAATAATAATAATAATAATAATAATAATAATAATAATAATAATAACAATGATGATGATGACGATGATAATAATAATAATAATAATAATAATAATAATAATAATAATAATAATAATAATAGATATAATAATAAATAATAATAATAATAATAATAATAATAATAATAATAATAATAATAATAATATATAATAATAATAAAAATAACAGTACCAGTATCTTCAATAAATTATAAATTTATACCATTATATTGCAGTATATAAATTCTGTTAGAGTCAGTATATGAAATCAATCCTTTGGAGATCCTTATCTTCTCCGTCTCGTGCTCAAACAATAATTGTAATATTATATATTTATTTATCTGAGACTTAATACAAGGCAGTTACGTAGGATCTCCACTTTGTACACATTACTACAATGTGTTTGTGATTAGTGCTTTTAGTACAAGCGCTGATTTTATCTCTGAAGTTGGGGAGTGTGTGTGTGTGTGTGTGTGAGAGAGAGAGAGAGAGAGGAGAGAGAGAGAGAGAGAGAGAGAGAGAGAGAGAGAGAGAGAGAGAGAGAGAGAGAGAGAGAATTTTTTCCCGTAGGAATGTAATCTATTTTTAGGTTACTGAGGTTTTTCTTTTACTGCAGTCACCGTGGCTCAAGCGGTAGCGTCCTCGACATTGAGGCGTAAGGTCGAGGGTTCACGCCCCATCACGGTCTGAGGTTAGCAAGGGCATGCACTCAGGGTAACGATTACATCTGCCAAAACAAGGCCTTCGCAAGAAGGCAACCGTCCTAGCCCTTGGTAGAAAAGGGAGTCCGTGACGTAAAATCGGAACTGAGTTTTTTACTGAGTATTTCGTAGCATTTGTGTTTTGATATTTTCCAGGAGTAGAAATACACCAGTTAGAAGAAAATAATATATTTCAATCTTAGCGGGGAGGTGACAAAATGCTATCGACTTTTCAGTCCTGTACTAATTAAGGCCCGATTTCTTAAACCGTGTAAACCTAGGATACCATATTGTTAGTTAGCTAGACACACACAAATGGATTTCATAAACGCAGCTGACGTGTGCGGGATCCTAGCCATACACAGAACTGCGTCAGATGTGTTTATGAAATCCATTTGTGTGTCTAGCTAACTAACAATATGGTATCCTAGGTTTATACTATTTAAGAAATCGGGCCTTAATGACTACTGGACTGAAAAGTCGATAGCATGTTGTCACCTCCGAGCTAAGAATGAAATATATTATTTGTGTGTGTCTAGCTAACTAACAATATGGTATCCTAGGTTTACACTGTTTAAGAAATCGGGCCAAAAACTTAGGTTCACTAATTTTTAGTGAATTCTTGTTAGGCATTACTAAAATTTTTCTGCAAATTTTTATCAACACATTTTGTGCTTTTTTTTATGTCGATTTCCTTCAGGATGAGGTTGTTTTCCTGCAAACTATTTTCAATAGTTCAATTATGTTTTAATTAAGGATAAAATTTCAATAGATCTGACGAGAGAGAGTAAAATACGATACATATATTATTGGTAGTCACCGTGGCTCAAGTGGTAGCGTCCACGACTTTGAGGCGTCAGGTCGAGGGTTCGCGCCCCGTCAAGGTCTGAGGTTAGCAAGGGCATGCACTCAGGGTAACTATTACATCTGCGAAAACAAGTCCTTCGCAAAAAAGGCAACCGTCCTAGCCCTGGGTAGAAAAGGGAGTCTGTGACGCAAAACCGGAACCTATAGCGTTGCAAGGTAGAATTAGAAAAAAAAAAAGTGTTGCCAGTTAAAAGTTCAAAGACCAATATATCATTAACTTTCAAAGGCTGATATCATTTGAATGGTAACAATGATGAAACGCAGTGACTATAGGTACTAGAACAAAAAAAATAAAAATAAAAAAGATTGGGTTTTTCTAACCATTATTGTTTCATGTTGTGGTTGTAAAGGAGGCGTGTCTCTGAAATCCTTATGTTAGTTTTAGGCCGCTTTCACACCAAAGTACCACGTTGCATGTGGCATGCCACGTGGCACACCAGTTGAAATGAACATCCGGAAATATATGAAACCTTTCACACAGAAGTGGCGTGACACGTCTCATATGCCACGTGCTACTTGCGTTTTCCGGATGTTCATTTTCAACTTGTGTACCACGTGGTATGCCACGTGCGACGTGCCACTTTGGTGTGAAAGGTTTCATATATTTCCGGATGTTCATTTTCAACTGGCGTGCCACGTGGCATGCCACCTGAGACGTGCCACTTTGGTGTGAAAGCGGCCTTAGGGATCTATCTTTTTGCTTTCTGATTTGAAGCCAATTCCCTCGCACTTAGGCGTCCACAGTTCAATACGTCACCACCCATCTTTATTCCGATGCCCATATGGGCAGTTACTCTTATGCCCTTTTGGGCACCATATGTAATGTTTGTATAATACAGTGTGTCTATTCACTTAGGATTTACAATGGTACGAGTTTTCTTTTTGTATGTATGTATGTATGTATGTATGTATGTATGTATGTATGTATTCAAGTATGTATATTTCCTACGGTGTTTGTTGATTTAAGAGCCACGACAGTCTGTAAAGGACAGTCTTTTCTATAACTTATCTGTACATATGGCATTCCCCTTGGAGGGGCCGGGCAAGAACACCCCCTTCGTGTACCAACTGGTGCCGTAAAAGTTGACAGAAAATCCCCTTCTTGTTTGCTTCGACTCAGCCACTCCCCTTGTACTGTATATATATATATATATATATATATATATATATATATATATATATATATATATATATATATATATGTGTGTGTGTGTGTGTGTGTGTGTGTGTGTGTGTGTGTGTGTGACACCGGGACAGGCAAAAACTACCCTAATCAATAAAGGCCCGGGCACGAGAAAACACCTAGACGAAAGAAAAGAAACAGGTTAAGGACAAGGCAGAGATGAAGTAATCACACAAAGGAAAACGACAGACAGAAAAAATAGTCATATTGATAAACAGACACAATTGGAGTACCTTTGCGAACTACTAACCGTGTTCATAGGGTAATATTGATTACATATGCACATGTAATATTCCGGTTTTACGTCACGGACTCCCTTTTCTACCAAGGGCTAGGATGGTTGCCTTCTTGCGAAGGACTTGTTTTGGCAGATGTTGTAGTTACCCTGAGTGCATGCCCTTGCTAACCTCAGACCGTGACGGGGCGCGAACCCTCGACCTGACGTCTCAAAGTCGCGGACGCTACCGCTTGAGCCACGGTGACTAATCTACATATACACATGTAATATTGAAGATAAAGCTTAGAGACATTATCGGTGTGTGGTATTAAGTTCGCACTTTCAGAACCTAGGGCTGGGATGGTTCTGGAAGTGTGTGGCTCAACGGTAAAGTTCTTGAGTCTGAAAGCGGGTGATAAGGAAGTGTGATTCCACCGAGGGTCATTAGAAAGGGCATCAAGATTTAATCCCCCAGCTCCAACATGTCTCTGTTCACCTTCATTCTAATTGTGACACAAAACGGTGCGCGCGCGCACACACACACACACACATACATACACTCACAAATACACACACACACACTAACACACACACACACACACACTAACACACACACACACACACTAACACACACACACACACACACTAATTGTGATTACCTAAACTCAATTAGGTAATCACAATTAGGTAATCACACACACACACACACACTAACACACACACATACACAAACACACACGCACATACACACACACACACACACACACACATGCCACGAAACTGGTGCCAGAAATACGCAATCTCAGTTATGATGAGAGGCTGAAGGAATTAGACTTACCATCACTCGAAGCTAGAAGAGTGAGGGGGGATATGGTGACAGTCTTTAAATTCCTTCATGGTTATGATAGAGTGGATAGGGATCGATATTTTGATATGGCTGGCTCTAGAACTAGAGGTCATAGTTTGAAGCTTCGTAAGAAAACTTGTTTGCAGGATGTAAGGAAATACTTTTTCAGTGTAAGAGTAGTTGATAATTGGAATTGGCTAAGCAAGGAGGTAGTTAATGCTATCTCAATCCATAGTTTTAAGGACAGGTATGATAAGTATCACTAAGTCTAAAATGGAACCGATGACGAGACGGGAAGATACGAGCTTTGGGCTCTTTCCCGTAAACACAATTAGGTAATCACAATTAGGTAATCACACTTCATATGGTGTATGTTCTGCATAGCAGGTGAGCGAGTGCGGGAGGGGGGGGGGGGGCTTAGATCACGGCAGACACATCTACGGTTCCATTCTCATCCTCGACGTCCCTTAAGAAAAAAGCTTCATTTTTTTTATTTTTCTCACCGACTGAGGCAGGGTCAAGCGTAGGGTCAGGTTTAGTTGCCAATAGACCACAGTAGCATTATATATCTGGATTCGGTTTTACGTCACGAACTCCCTTTTCAACTAAGGGCTAGGACGGTTGCCTTCTTACAAAGGACTTGTTTTGGCAGATGTAATCGTTACCCTGAGTGTACGCTCTTACTAACCTCAGTCCGGGACGGGGCGCGAACTGAGGTTAGTAAGGGTATACACTCAGGGTAACGATTACATCTGCCAAAACAAGTCTTTCGCATTATATATCTAAATACTCAAAAATCTTTAGCTATCGACATATCTATACCAAAGGGAATGTAGTTTTGCCAAAAAAATTATATTCTTGTACTGAGTTATCTTCTCTTCTTACACTAAGTTAATTATTTCCAACATCACTCCGCTTATCGACCGCCATTTTTTTTATACCTTCTTTTGACCATTTATATATATTTTTTTCTATGTGATTATTTCTTCGTATATCTTGGTGTCTCTTTCATGAAGTAAAGCTTTTAGGCACCTGTGGAATTCTAACTTTATTTGCGTTGCTAAGCTTCAGTTATATTAATATATGGATTGCTATTCAGTTGTTGTATACTCTCTCTCTCTCTCTCTCCTCTCTCTCTCTCTCTCCTCTTCTCTCTCTCTCTCTCTCTCTCTCTCTC